>PPKM02000044.1:0-120013 GCA_003707685.2 Ogataea pilisensis
ATGCTGGGGGAATATACAGAAGAGAAGTGTTTAAGATTCATGAATCTGGTACAGTAGAGTAGTAGCATGCCATATAGATCAGGACGCTATTTAAAATCTAACAAAAAAAAACGGAAATAGTGAATTAACACACACACACATACATAAGTAAGTATATATATATATGTATGTATACCTGACCTACATATAATACAAGTAAGCTAAGCTTTATCTCTACACCAGTATTCGAACAATCACTTACACCAACAGTTGAAGACGTATTGTAATAACCCAACAGCCGCTGAACTGACGAAGTCTCCAACGCGAAGAGAACAGGCACATGACACAAGACAGATGACTGAACTCCACATGACCCCGCTCCACATGACACACCCCACCTGACACCACTGCCCCTTCTCCGCCTCCTCCGGCCAGAACAGAACAATGACGTAATTTGTCAGCACCACTGAACCACCAACTGCACTGGCACCACACCGCACCCCTGCACCAACAGCCGCCTGGGCTTTATCCCCGCCGCCGCCGCCACACTGCTGTCTGTGTGATGGATTAATTATAATTATACTAATCAACGCTCCTCAGCCAAACTCTCAACCGTCAATCAGTCAATCAGTTGGTTAGTTTGGTTTGGTTTGGTTAGTCAACTGATCTGATTTGTCTTGTCTTGTCTTGTTTGTTATTCCCTGATCACTCTTTCCTGTTTTCTACTTGCTTTGCTTTGTCTTGTCTTGCAGTATACATCCTTTCCTCTCTTTTAAGGGTAATAGTTTCTTTTTTTATACGTTATTCACACACAGGTGCAGTACACTACATTCCATTCCATTACTCTAAATCCAACCCCTCAAGGAGCTTTCGGATCATTTAACAAGAAAACTATTGGCATAAATAAATCTTTCACATTTTTACTTTTCATGCCACTACTATAGTGTTTTTTTTTGCTTCCTTAGTTCTCTGCTTTTGAAATAGTACAACTGTTTTTTAAATCTTTTGACACTTACATCTGTACTCATATACATACATACACATACGCATACCCACGTTTCAGTTTACCAATTCATCAAAGTAGCTTCCAAATCCCTCCCCCTCCCCATAGTCATAGTGTACATATCATTTAATTCACCGGCTACTTAAGAACGTATACAATTCATTTTTGTTTTTATTGAATTTTGCATTTTGTTTTTTTTTAATCCATTTATACATATATTACCGCCATTTATTAGCCTTTGATTATTTATTTATATACCCACACCGGAAGGGATTTTAGACAACAATGGGCACTTCGTCATTAGCTTCCGCCAACTCAAATAATAGCGACAACTTAACTCCAAACCAATCTTTAGATCAAATGCTATCCCCGAGTGCTTTATCGAATACTGAAAACTCTCATTCACCTTTAGCTATCTCTCATCAGTTCTCATCTTCTTCTTCTTCTTCATCTTCATCTCCAAGAACTTTGTCTACTTCAAATTCTATATCCAATGCTGCTCAACATTCTACTCCCGTGACTCCAACTAATTATCATCATTATAGTGACAATACTTCAAAAACCCTATATCTGTCTTCATCAACTAGCAACAATACTACTACTGCTACTACTGCCACTACTAATAACAGCAACAACAACAACAACAACAACAACAACAACAACAACAATAATCAAGCTACCTTACCCAAACAAAACTCTTTTAAGGCCTTGAGAAGACCAAGCGCATCTACTTTAAATAATGCAAATGGTTCATCATATACTCCAAGTCGATCATTAAATGGTATCGGGCATCACAGAATGCCAAGTCTTAAAGCACTGACTCATCGACTGTCCTTTTCTAAACATACTTTACAACATTCGTCTTCATCTCCTCAAAATAGTAACCTGTCCAGATCTCTGAAAAAGACTCAAAAACAACAAACAACTACTTCTTTACAAGGTTCACCTACTAAAACTATCGACCCTCAACAACAACAACAACAACAACATCAACAGCATCATCATATACATCAATTATCAAAAGAACTACACAACGATCTATCATCTGCGTCATCTGAGTCATCTGCGTCATCTGGTGTATCTTCAGATGATTCCAAAATCAGAAAACATTTATCAAACTCTAATGATCTTAATAGTATCCCTGTACCTTCATCCGCATTATATGAACACAACAACAGTGAAAATCGTAATACTTCTGAATTCACTTCCTCTCACACTAATTTTAATAGTGACGATGCCAATTTTTCCTCCAAATCGATTTCAACAAGTACATCGACTTCTACAACTGACACTACAATTCTCCCTTCCATTATTTCAGATACCCACAAAAAGAATGACAACGACAACAACAACGACAATAATGATGATCCATATAACCCAGAAGATGTTATAGATTCAAGTGATTCAGATATGGAAGAAGAGAATCTGAAATCTGAAGAAGACACCAGAGACTATTGTGCCGGTGGCTATCACCCAACATTTGTGGGCGAACGGTATGGGACCTCGAATCAATACCTAATTGTTAGAAAATTAGGTTGGGGTCATTTTTCAACCGTTTGGCTTGCTTATGACTCTCTCAAGTCTCGTCATGTGGCTATCAAGATTGTCAGGTCTTCCAAAAACTATAAAGAGGCCGCAATCGACGAGATTAAAATCTTAGAAAAAGTGAAGAATAGTCCTGATGGACATCCAGGAAAGAGACATATAGTTGAACTGTTAGATCACTTCATACACTCTGGTCCAAATGGAGAACATGTCTGTATGGTGTTTGAAGTTTTGGGTGAGAATATGTTAAGTTTACTGTTACGTTATAAACAGTTTCAAAAAGAGAAAACTAACCAGTTTAAAGAAAGATCCGATTCTGATAAAGATAGTCCAGTTAGTATTCCTTTACCTAAACAACATCATTCAGTTTCTTCTCTTAGTGAAAATTCAGTTGAGGAACACTTATCCACAATAACTGATTTAACAATCCTGAAGGAATCATATGGTGGGTTGCCTTTAACATTAGTCAAACAAATATCTAAACAGTTGTTATCGGCTTTGGATTACATGCATAGAGAATGTGGATTAGTTCATACTGATTTGAAACCAGAAAATGTTCTGGTTGAGATCAATGATGTTGAGAAATTAGTAGAATTACTGGAAAGAGAGCGGAAAGAAAGGAAAGTTTCAAAATTGATGCACCTTCGAGAACAAACTAATATGAGACATTCTATAATTGGTGGTGGTGGCGGTGGTGGTGAATCTACTTTGAAGTTAGATAGATCAAGAAGTTGCACTAAGAAACATAATCTTATTAGATCTTCAAAACCTTTAACTTCTCCAGTCGAGACCAAAGGATCAGTGGACAATTTCTTTAGATCATTCTCATTCTCACAACAACGAACAAGTTCTATAGGTTCATCTAAATTTTATGGATCACATGGCAATAATAATAACACTGGGAGTAAGAGCATAGGGGGCGCTGGTGATTCTTCTGTGAGAAACAACGTTTTCTTAGACGGTACGTCTCCTATTTATCCTACTATATCGTCTCACTCTATTCATTCATCAACTTCGTCTCATACAACCACTTCTCAAAATCAACAGCATCATCAGATCCCACTGCCCAATGCAGTGCCATCTCCAATGATGACAGGATCTATAACAGATTCTCTACCACTACCACCTATTTCCCCTCAACAAAATCAAAAACAGCAGCAGCAACAGCAGCAGCAACAACATCAACAACAACAACAACAACAACAACAACAACATATGGCAGTTTCACCTTCGCCAACTCCATCAAGTTCGAGAACGTTGCCTTCTCTGTCCTTGTTACCGCCTCCGTTAGTTTCTGGTAGCAATGACATCTTATCTGGATTAGGAATTGGAAATGGGGGAAGCTCGACAATACCTGATTGCTTACCAGATGATACAATTCTAGAAGAAGAAGGTGAATCATCAGACTACAACCCAGATGAGGATGAAGAAGAAGAAGAAGAAGAAGAGGAATCTGAAGAATTCGTTGATGCTCATGAACCACTTGTTCCATTCCCTGAACCTTCCAAAACTTACTTCAAATCAGACCCTTCACCACGTCAAATCCCTAGCAATAGCATTGGACATTTATCTTCTTCGAAATCCAGACGTATCTCATTATTAAACTTGCCGCCATTATCCACTACTTCTGGAGGTACAGGGATTTCAGGTCCTATGTCTGCGTCATCTGATATATTTGCAAGAAGAGACTCGACTTTGTCCACTGCTTCATCAACAATTACGAGCAATTTGAATCATTTTACCAACAGCAACAACAATAACAACAACAACAATGGAGAATTAAGAGGAACTGAATCCACATCGGGCACAACTTCAGGACTAGTCGGCCTTCAAGGAACTACTACCACCTCGTACGATTTTGATTCTTTAATTTCAGTCAAGATTGCTGATCTAGGTAATGCTTGCTGGTACAATCACCACTATACTAACGATATCCAGACTCGTCAATATCGCGCTCCAGAAGTGATACTTGGTGGCAAATGGGGCTGCTCTACTGATCTTTGGTCATTGGCATGTTTGATATTCGAGTTGATCACTGGTGATTACTTGTTTGATCCAAAAACAGGATCTTCATACAATAAGAATGATGATCATCTAGCACAAATCATCGAATTGTTACAAATTTGGCCTTCTAAAGATTACTTGAAGAAGTGCAAATATTCTAGAGAATTCTTTGACAAGTCGTTCCAATCATTCAAGAACATTTCTAAATTGAAGATATGGACATTAATGGAAGTACTTGTCGAAAAATACCATATCGACTGCGAGGATGAAGGGGATGGACAAGGCGGATTAGCTGGTGAAATATCAGATTTTTTGATGTCGATGCTTAAATTCGATCCAAAGAAAAGAATTGACGCTGGTAGTTTGAGTAACCATAGGTGGTTGAAAAATTGTCTTATTGATGAAATTATTGATAGAGAATATGGATTGTGTGGTCAAGACATCGAAGGATATGCTTCAGAAGTTAGTAAGAAGGAATAGTGAATGAAGAGGACTAACTAACTAACTAACTAACTAACTAAGAGACGTACGTAAATTGAAAGTTTATATACATATAATCATAGTCAGTCTTCAGCATCGAATAAAATTTGACAAATGTTTTTTTTTTTTTTTAATATTAATTCGTTATATAAATAAGGGAAGAAAACGGCAAAAAAAAAAAAAACCACAACTCACATACTGAGCCGCATATCGGACATTCTTAGTCTCATGGCCGCATGAACTCTCCGAAAATAAAAATTACTGTTTGTTCTGAGAGCTTGTATTATTCCATCAAACTGCTCTGTCAAACTGTCTGATACGGATCACAACTGAGAGTTTATCGTTACGAGTAGTCATATCGATTGTCGATTTTACTTATAAAAAAGGATAGAAATTCGCCTCTTGGCTGTTCTTTTTTTTTCTAAGTATATTACTAGCAAAGCAGAAGTATGAGCAACCCACTATCATCTTTGAATAAAGCAGTGAAGAATAGTCAACCTTTAACAGGTAAAGCGACAAACAAAAGGCGAATTGCGCTGAGTTTTGAATCTGACGACGAAGAAGAAGAAGAAGAAGGTCAAGATGACCTGAAAACAAACAATAAACTGAATACGCTTAAAGACAATGATGCCGATGTCCAACTGGGATTACAACCGAAGAATAAGCGGATAAAGATGAGGTCTGCATTTTTTTCAGTGGATAATAATAATCATAAAAATAGCGATCATAGTGAGGAGAAGTATAAAACCAAATCTCAATTGATACAAGATACAGTTGGCGAGGGTAGAATTGTGGAACCGGCTGTGGCTGTTGTTACCAGTGATGGTGAAGAGAAAGAAGAGACTAGTGCTACTGATGTATTGTCTCTGAGGGTTACACCAGAGGTGGAAGCATATCACGAAGAAAAAAAGAAAGACAAAGAACACAGAAATAATGAAAAAAATCAATCGATACCACCAAACTCATTAGAGACGAGGAACCAAGAAGTTCAGGCAAATGTTGATTTTAAAGATAAAACTTCCATTGAAGAACAGCGCACTTTAAGAATGCTAGCTTCATTTCAATCAAAACTACAACGGGGCAAAAAATTGATCTCGCCTAGTGATAAGAATCTCACCAATGAAGTTCATGTACGATCAGACATCACATATCAACAAGAAGCAGAACTGCAAAGACAGCAAGGAGATGTAGAAGAGGAAGGAATAGATGGATTGAGTGAAGAAGAGGATGATCTTGAATTCTTGAATCATAAATTTGGTAGTTAACTAGAATATCCGCTTTGACCTTGAACTTTTAGGTTTTCGATTTTTGCTTCCATGCTTACACTAGTATTCAGTTTCTGATTTGCTGATGCATCGTGAATCAATCGATCCTCAATCTTCGAATCAAAAAAATATTTTCGTAATAGTGCTCAAGACATAGTATTTGAGTTCATATAATAATCAGATAATCAAATTTAGATAATAAAAAAACAAATATAGATGCATAAATAAAATCTCAGTTTAGGTATCTATCTACACTCAAAAGCTGAACTTGATATACAAGTGAAACAAACAACGGCCGAGATAAAAAAAAGTTATCCTTTAAGATTAAATACATCAAAACTATCCTTAGGGGTATTGACATAATCTCTCAACTTCGATAACTCTTCTTTATCATAAATAGTTCTATTCTTAGTCTGAGAAGAAGCGGTGATACTTGATTTGACGTATTTGTATAACCAATCACCCAATTCATCAGGAATAATACCAAGATTTTCATAAGTGAGAGCATTTGAATCAATAGAGTGGTTGATTTTTGCTCTGACTAAATGATCCGTAGTTAACGCGGTCAAATCAGCGTTAAATTTTTCATGTAGCCAGCACCAAATTTTGAACATTTGTTCTGTTGCAGGTAAGTAATACCCTGCAGCAACAGGGAAGTAGCCTGTGTCTCCAATGTGTGTGATATACTTTAACATTTCTCTTAGTTCTTTCTTTGAATATCTTTCAGTACCAAATAATTCATAAGTTTTCCCGACTGTAGAATCATCAAAACCTATCTTTTCTAAGGCTTCAGCAACTTGAATCCCATGTGTTGGATAAACTTCTTTTTGAAAAAGGATATTGCCTCCAAAAACTTTAATTGGAAGTAACTCATGAAGGAATAAAGAGTTACGCCCGTACATTGGACCAGGTCTAACTATTGTGGAATCAGGAATAATTTCTCTAACTACTTGTTCACCAATCCCTTTAGTTGCATAGAACACAGATTCAGAGTCAGGATTGGCATTATAAGAGGAAACGTGGACAAACCTTGGAACATCATACTCTTTAGCAAAATGAGCAATTCTACGGGCTGCTTCGATATTAGCATCTGCCATTTTAAAGTTCTTTGTATTTTGATCAGATCCAATTAGATTGAAAACAATATCTGATTTACATAGTGATTCTTCAATAGTTTTCAGGTTTCTAATATCAAACTCGACAAAATTGATCACACCTAAATCGCCACTTACTTTCAAATCTCTAGTAGCAGTTTGATTTCTATATGGGCATATTGTTATAGTTCCATGTTTACCCAATTTGGCAACTAACATCTTACCCAAAAACCCAGTGCACCCGAAAACAGTAGCAGTATAACCAGTTCTTGAGGATCTTCCTCCTGAACCGGCAGTTATTCTGGTCTCACCTCTTCTTGTTATGTTGATGTCACTGAACAATGGGAATCTATGAAGCAGTCTCCTTGCTATTGGGGATCTTTTCAACAAATCAACAGATTTCACCGTCCTGGAAAACGGGGAAAACATTTTGGTGATATCTCTAAAAAAATATTTTTATCCTTACGTCAAACGGATGATACCAACTACAACTTTCATAACCAGAGAAAATTCATAGTTGATCATGAAATTTATGGTATACAAGGGATTAAAATGTTAAAGGAAGCAGAGATGGAACAAGATGAAAATGAGGGGAAAATAGATGCTGTCGGTTTACGTTTACGGGTGAGTTCAAATTATTTAATCTTTTATGGGTGCAGGGATGTTACAGACAATACAAATACAATTAATTGAAACAGAACTATATATAAGTATATGGAGAGAGGAAGAAGAAGGGGATGGTGAGAAAGACAATGAAGTATCTATAGTCTTTAAAAGAAGATACGGAGCAATTCAAGCACACCACCTCCAACAAGCAAAAAAGCGAAAAGTGCTGATGTGAAAAGGGTGAGAGTTAGTATACAAATGATATGCTTTTAGAAATGATCGACTGACTAGTCACTAGAGATAGGGTCAGGTTGCAAGTGAGCCATTTTTTCTTTGACTTCAACTAGCTTGTTGCTTTGGGCTGATACTTACCAATCCATCCTCTTGAAATTGGGTATTCTTTCTTGAGGGCTTGAGTTTTTGGCTTGCCCATTTGTCTCTCAAGTTTCTTAGCAAACTTCTGGTTAGCCTTTCTTTGTGTTGGTGTTTGCAAAGCCTTAAATAAGAATTTTTTTTCAAAAACACGATATGTTAGTTAATGCTGATGATGAAGTATGAGGTATGAGGTATGAGTCAATTTGGGGTTGTCAGATCTCATCGATTCTGGCTGATTCTCCAGATTCGGTCTTTACGGTGAGAAGACCACAAGATTGTTACTATAATAGAACAAACATACCATGATGAAGTGTGCGCGTTATATTTTGCGCTTGTATACTCTATAATGATATATCAAAGTACGCAATTTAATCAATATTGACGGACTGCCACCTAAAGAAAGCAGCTTTGATCCAGTGGAGATAAATAAATAAAGAACGTAACGTGTCTTTGAGATTTCCCAGATTTGAGTTTTGGCGAAAAAGAGGGAGGGAGTGAGGTTATGTCAGCTGTTATGTAACTGGTGTTTTCGCACTGTCCAAAACGCGGATGAGAGGCGAGTTGAGTTGGCATTTGAAGTTGTTACTAGTTAACAGGACAGTACAGTGTCTGTTCTTTTCTTCACCGTTGTCGGGAGAGACAAGGACAAGGATCGTACAAGAGTGTGCAAGTGCAACAACACAATGGTATCAGCAACAACAGCTACTGTCACCTCTACGAGCGCTAACTTCTCGTCTCACTTCGATATACTTCCATTGGATCTAAAAGATTCCAATGCGTCAAATATTAGAACTATAGCTCTGGAATGGAACCCTACTGGTACAAGATTAGCTTACAGTAGAAACGACAAATCAGTGAAATTGATTAGATTCGACCCGGTCAAAAAAGTTATTGAAGATACGATACTGATACATGCTGCTCATGATCGACCAGTGGGTTCAATATCATGGGATCCTAAAGATAGTAACAGATTTGTCACTGTCTCGAGAGACTCAAGTTTGAAAGTCTGGGAGTTGAAGTCAAAGACTAGTAAATTGGTCAAATCACTAAGAACCAACGAAACTGATATTAATGTGTCCGTTAAGTTCAGCCGATCAGGTGATTATTTAGCTATATTGAGCAGCCAAAATAAGTTAACAGTTTTGAATACATCAAAGAATCAATTTGAGACAGTAGTTTCGAGTGAACTTCCATATCAGATATTTGACTTTGAATGGAATCTCAATGACGAATATCTCTTATTTGCTACACATTCAGGTGATTTCGTGATATACAATTTTAGCGATTTCAATCAACTAAACCTATCTCAATCAACATCACTAACTTCGTCCAAACTTACAAGCATAAGGTATTCTTCATCCGATAAACACATTTTAATAGGAACAAACGATGGCCAAGTGTTAGTGTTAGATTCTTTGACTCTATCGTGCATCACTACATTATCCGATGACGTCGATGAACCAATAGGAACAATTGATATTATTGACTCATATGCTGCCATCACTTATGAGTACTCATCTGCTGCTAAGATATTCAACTTGTCTAACTCAAAAGAGATCTATACCGTTGAAGGTTGCAAAATCGATCCAAGATACTACCAGTACTTACCCTTATTGAAATTCAATCCGAAATCGCTCGATGGGAATATCCTGGTGTATAATGATTCACATGGTAAATGTCACTTGATTGTGCCTAAGAAGACTCCTCCACCTTCTTCAGCTTCAGCTTCAGTTTCTTCAACGACACATGGTTTGAATTTAAATAACAGTACCGGTAAGACTTCAGTTTCTCGTGCTCCTAATGGTAGTAACACGAATGTTGTCAGTAGTGATAATGGTACTAGTGGTCCTACTCGTGTTAGACAAGCTCCAGTGTTGAATATGAGTTCAAGAATTAGTAGAACTATGAGAGAAAGCGCGGCTGCTGCAGTCGCCTCTGTATCATCTGTTAGAAATGGTGATGGTAGGGACAGAGAAAGAGAAAGAGACACTAGGGACAAGGATAGAGATAGGGAGAGAAATAGAGACAGAGATAGAGATAGAGACAGAGATAGGGACAGGGACAGAGATAGAAACAGAGATAGAGAGACAGATAGAGACAGGGACAGAGATAGAAACAGAGATAGAAACAGAGATAGAAACAGAGATAGAGAGACAGATAGAGATAGAGATAGAGACAGAGACAAATATGTGGATAGGTGGGAGAGATCTGAACGATTGGAGAGACCAGATAGAGACTCCAAAAGAATGAGAATGTAAACTTAGTTTTTAGATAACAGACATTACGGAAGGTCAAGATTAATAAGTTAAGCAGCTGAAGGTATATGTAAACTTCCCTTCAACAAAAAAAAAAAAGTTTAAAAAAAATTATAATCATCCTAATAAGACAAGAAAACTAAAACATTACAGTACAGAAAGGAGAAGACAAGGGCGATAAAGCGAAAAAAAGCTACTAATCAAAAATAAATAAAAATGGAGTACCTCTCTTCCGTCTAATCTAAATACGTAAATCATTAATTTGAGAGTCCAACCGGCCCAAAGCTCCGTTTCGACCACCTCGATTGGATCTCTCATTAGTCGAATCATGAATTCTAGCAACGCTAGGAACAGTAGGCTCCGTCAAGATAACTTGATCTAATTCAGAACTGCCTCCGTTGTTATTACCGTTACGGAACAACAGCCCACCATGATCATCCAAAGGAATAGCCAAGGCACCCGACAAAACAGGCGTGATTGAATTCCCATTCACATTGCTTGCCGAGTCAGTAGCGACTAGATACGTAGGTGGAGAAAAAGCGCCAACTGAATGGTAAGTTGGGGGCACTTCATCATCCCATGCCACTCCAAGTCCTGATCTTTCTGTAAGAATTAGCTTAAATTGCATACGCAAGACTCTGGCAACCCCAGTAGGCATACCTGTCGTATGATTGGAAGGGTGAGATCGATTACCTGTAAGGTGATCTGGTCCTGTGCCTCCATCATTGTGTCCTGCTAGGGATCTAGTAGATGAGCTAGTTTGCTGTATGTACGGATGAGAAGGAGAAGATGCGGGCACTTGATTACTACTAGTATTGTCATTATTGGTTGCTGTATTGTGTGGTTGGTCTCTATCGCTGGAATTATTAGTCTGATGATTATTATTGAGAGCTGTCATCTTGTCCAATGAAGATTGACGTTTGTTCATTGGGTTGTTTATCGTTGAGTGCATTAATTCTTCAGCCACAATGACTTCAATAATTAAGTTGTGAGTAACAAATACACCTAACTCGTGATCTTCAATGTCACATGAGCAATTGGATCCATTCTGAAAATAGTCCAAGTCAAATATCGGTGAATCGCAGTTTTGGGAATTGATTAACGAGAGGTTACTCATTGTAGCATTCATACCCATTGAAACCAAATTCATTATGGAAATTTCGGCAACGATTTCAATTCTTCCCTTACCAGAATAATCAGACTTCCAACCCGACTTTAATTCTCCAGAGCTTATTGTTTTGATTTCTTCAATATACAAACTTGCTTTTTTAGGAAGAGGCACTTCATCAGCTAAACTATCGTGTTGATCTGGTTCCGATGTTGGCGCTGTTGTTGTTGCTGCTGCTTGGTCTTGCGTCATTGTTGCCGAAATCTGGCTATCTATACCTTGATGTTGAACTGAAGATTGAGGTCTCAATGATTCGCCATTAGCACCTAATGACCAATTAGAGGCAAATGAGGTAAGGTCAGGATGAGTTGTGGGATTGTTATTATTATCATTCAATTCAGCATTGTCACTGTTAGTAGTAGCATTAGCATTAGTAGCATTAGCTCGGTCAATTGCAGCAATTGCAGCGGCGGCGTCGTCTGACCTTCTCGCAGGAGGTTCAAAGAAATGGTTTATAGCAGGATTTCCAATCCCACCACTATTTTTATGATGTTTCTTGCCTTTTGTTAAATTCTTTGTATAATCAACTGTGACACCAAATTTGGCATTATGGTTATTACAATGGTTTGTCTTCACTTTAACACTTTCTTCTAGTCTCCAATTAAGTTTCCGCATTCTCCATCTTCTTTCAGCTGTTGAAACATTGTCCATTCTTATCTCAACGGGGAAACTCGATTTAGGATAAGCAACGTTTGGGATTACAGCTGTTGCTGTCACTGCAGTAGGTGGGAAAACTCTTAACGAGTTTCTATCTGTGCCTCTTAATATAGATCGACGGATCATGATAGGTAATGCCATATTGACTTTCTCTAACTTTCTTACATCTGACAAGTTAACAGTACTCTTATTTAACGAATTATTATTGACAAAAGTAGCGTTGCTTATCAATTCATATTTGATGGACGTATTATGAGAGGATAAAATCGTGGTTGCCGGGATTGAACCTGGCAATAAGTGACTAAAAGGGAACGCATGTGTGGAACCACGAGCGAAAGCCATAGGTTTAGCCAGTACATCCCATCTTGCCAACTCTGTTGTCTTTCTCCGACAATCGGGGCAGTTTTGTAAAGTTCCTGAGCTTGGCATAAATGGCTTCCCATAATCTATTATTTGAACCAATGAAAGCGTGACATTTTTAACTTCGATATAGTCAGATGCCAATTGTTCTGGAGATAATGTTGATAAGGAAACAGTTGAACCTAATGAGTGAAACTGACTATTATTGCTCTTGATATTATTCAATGTTGTTGTACTGTTACCATGATATGGAGTCAAATTTGGAGAAGATGAGTTATTCGAATGAAGAATGCTATGATCCAGTGCTATGCCTAATGTGTCCAACATGACAAGCCCACTAAATAAAGCACCTGAACTTTCATCAGGAGTACCATACATTAATATAGGTGGGGATTCTATCTTTATGGACAACTTAATCGGGGCTTTCAAATTTGCTTTGTTTAATTTGTCAGTGTGATATTTGTCAATATGAGTTTTATTTGACGATGAGTTTAAAGACTCTGTCGCAGAGTCAGATGCACTCTTAACTATTCCACTTAGAAGCTTAACAAATGAAGGAGCCATGATAAAATTTGGAACGTGAATTAAGTAGTGAAATGTTTTCTACAGTTAGGAGATTTATGAGAAAAAGAAATGGAAAAGTAACAAACTAACAGATTGGCAAAGAGTGTTCGAGCAGATAGGTAACTCAACCCAACAGGTCAGCGAGTAAATGAAAAGACTGGTGAAAACAATCTTGGATTATAGCATTAAACTAGCCAAACAAATAACATAGAACGTCTACCTGTTTGCTCAACTTTAGTCACTTCAAGTCCACTTGTAACTGATAAAAGCCTCATCTCATCTCATCTCATCTCATCTCATCTCATCTCATCTCATTTCATATCGGCTCTAATTGGGGTAAGGATGTATTCTTGACACAATTCAAACCTGTGCAAAGATGTCATGTTGTGTCACATTTTCATTAACACGTCGATCGTCGCCTGAAGGAAACAAACACGCGTCGGTCCGGTTTTACGCGTCTCGATCCTCTTTGTATTTTGTTTGGCTTTCCGCTTTAATTGGGTGGTGGGTCTCTAGAAAACTGTATCACCGAAAAAGAGAGAAACAATACATTTTTCCCTTTATCGACGTGTCTCTTGAATACTTCCTCTATTCACCTCATCTTTGACCAATTCATCGCCTTCTACCATTAACCATGGCCGTCGCTAAAGGACTTCATAAGTTCAAACTAAAGTTCTCTAGAAGTATTATCTCATCATACGATAAACCCATATCCACTAAAGAACTACTATCAAGATTGCAAGACCTGTACACTGAATTATCGTCATTAGATCAAGACCATGTTGATATAGACTCTTTACAATCCAGCCAGCAGTTGAATCTTTTGAGAGCTGATTTAATAAATAAGAAATTGATCAATCATTCAAACAGTGGTATCCAAGCTTTAGTCGCTTGTTGCATTGCTGACATACTAAGGTTATTTGCACCCGATGCACCTTATACTGCTTCCCAGTTATCAGAAATTTTCAAACTATTCATAAATCAATTCAAATTTTTAAATTCTGCTGATAATTCCCATTATCATCAATATGTTTATTTATTGACTAGATTGGCTGAAGCTAGATCAATAGTATTAATTACTGATTTACCCAATCCGACCAACTTAATTGAATCACTTTTCGGAACTTTTTATGACCTCGTTTCTTCTTCTTCTTCTTCGTCAGCTCATGATTTCAATCATAAATTAGAACCTCTCATGATTGATATCTTATCTGAGATCATCAGTGAATCAAATTCTATTCCCAATAAGATCTTAAAACTGATACTAAATAAATTTTTAACCAATTCGAAAATTTCATCTTCAAAAGGCGCTTCAGTTCCAGGTTTCCAATTTACATTGCAACTATGTAATGCCAACATAGATAGACTATCAAGACTTGTCACCCAGTTTTTCTCGGAAATTGTTTACAAGGGGACCAGTAGGAACAGTGACAATGCTAATACTACGTACGATTCTGAATCTGAATCCGTATCTTATAACAAAGATTCTGTAACTCATGTTTTGGAACAATTAAAGAAGTTACACAACCTAAGCATTGAACTATGGAAATATGTTCCTGAAATATTGTCGTCAGTGATGGGTTTAATTGATGATGAATTAGATGCGGATGACGAAAGAATCAGAATATCTGCAACTGAGACAATAGGTAAAATATTAGCTATTCAGCCTTCAAGAGTTAACTTTGTCTCTACACATAATGAAACATACCTTTGTTGGATGAAAAAACCACTAGATAGATCACCTCATGTTCGTAGCTTTTGGGTCAAAGCAACTGCTCAAGTTTTCGTTTCAAGATACGACATAATTGCAGACTTAACCAATGGATTCATGAAAACTTTAGTTGATAGTGATGAAAAGGTTCGATTGATTACAGTTCAAGAGCTATCGAGTATACCTGTCGTTCTGTTTGTTGAAAAGATCGCTAATCAAACAATAATGAGTACGTTGAGCCAACTAGTTAGAGAAAAAAATGAAGGTATTAGAAATGCTTCATTGTCATTACTAGGTAGCATCTATAACTCGATTTTTGATAGATTATACAAAGGAGATGAAAGGCTAGACAAATTGGGCGCTTGGATCCCCGATGATATCTTGAAATTGGTATACATTAATGATAAATCGATTAATGCTCAAGTTGATATAACCTTATTTGAAAAAATATTCCCATTTGAAAGAGATGACCAGAAAAGAACGACTAGATTGTTAACTGTTTTTGCTAACCTTTCGGATAAAGGTAAAAATTCTTTATTTGCCATTGTGAAGCGTCAGCAACAATTATCTAATGTAGTTAATCAACTACTGATTCTCGCTGAACAATACAACGGTGGTATAACCAACTCAATCAAATTGGAGGATAAAGAGAATGAAGACGTTGCATCTGATAATACAAATGATAAATTGATACTTGATAAGATGGAGAAAGTTATTATTTGGATTTCTTCTGCGTTCCCAATTAGTTTCAACGCTCGTGCTTCTTTGAAACAGTTTGTTACATTAAATAACAGACGATTTTTCAGATTGTTGAAGCTATGTACCATTGTAGAATCAGATAACGAAACCATCTTGAACTGTATGAAGGAGCTTTTTAACAGATTAAGTGATCCGAAAAACATCAAACTTGAGAACAGCGATTTACCAGGCGTTTCCATTACCGAAATGCTAAATACTATCAAATTATTGAGTTACAGATCTTCAGTCATGCTATATAACAAAAGTAACGTTGGTGAAATTTTAAGAATTAGTAAGATTGAAATTACAAATGAAAACAACGAAAATGATAGAAATCTGAACAAAGCAGCTCAAGAACTATTAAACAGCATCTCAGTAATAGTCCCAGCGGTGCTTAAGGCTAACATCTTCACACTGATAGAAACAAGTATTCTCCAATTGAATTTGAATGGTTTAAAAGCAAAAGATTTGAAAGCTATTTATCATTTCGTTAAAGAGTTCCCAGATATCGTTCTGTCAGACCCTGAATTAAACTCACGGAAATCGTTGTATTATAATAATTTGGAAATAATAACTTTGACTGGGTCGCCAAATGAAGCAAAATATGCTATTAGAATAATTAGTCTTGATAAGTCTCCAGAAAAGAAAAGAATCATGTCGAGCATTGGTGATCAAGTGGGGCAAATCGAGATTGATGATAAGTTACTAAATACCAAATTATCTGTCATTGCTGAATATTTCTTAATTGATTTCGAGCAAATGGAAGCTAGATCTAAGGAAATAAGTTCTTTTTTGGCTTCTCAAATTCTGTTGAAAAATATAACAATTGGGAAACCTGAAGTTGAAGAAGGTGATGATGATTTTGAAAACAGATGGATAACAGATGATGAGTTACTGAATGGGAGAGGGAAAGACTGTCTTTCCAAACTGTTAGCGTTAAGAATCTTTGTCAATTGGTTAAAATCCGTGGAGCAGACGGAGAAGCACGAAAAAGTTGCTGAACCAATTTTCAAATTATTGAATTCAATCCTAGGTAACGGGGGTGAAATTGTGTCTCAAAAATCAGAAACTTTTCCAACTCCAAAGAACTTTCAATCCAGATTAAGACTGGAAGCTGGTATACAGCTATTAAAGTTGGCAGAACTTCCAAATTTCAACAAGATGATCCAACAGAGTACAATCAACCGTCTAGTTTTCCTCATCCAAGATGAAAACGAACATGTGAGGAATCATTTCATGACGAACTTAAAGAAACGTCTAACCTTAAATTCTATCTCTGAAAGATTCCTTTCATTAGTCTTCTTCGTTGCTCATGAGCCTAACCAAACATTGAAAGAAGATACCAAAACCTGGATTCGTTCCGCTTACAAGAGACAGTTGTTGGACAACAAAGCTCAGTTACGTTTTGAGAAATCGTTTGTTAGACTGATCCATATGGTTTCCCATCATCATGAATTCTTAGACTTGATTGAGTCTCCAACAACCACATTACAAGCTTTAACGTTTGCATTGACGTATATAACTTTCACGCTAGAACTGATCGCTAACCAAGAGAACATCTCTTTGCTTTATTACTTAGCTTCAAGAATCAAACAATACGAAGATACACTGTCATCCTCATCATCGACTAATTTGTACCTCTTGGCAGATCTAACACAACTAACAATAAAGTCACTTGCTACGGCGAAAAACTGGAATTTGGCAGCATGGCCTGGTAAATATACGTTACCTGCTGATATTTATACTAGGCTGCTTGATGAAAGCAAAACGAGACAAATATCAACTACGTTGTTCATTCCGGAACCTATTGTTAGAAAATTAGAAGCTATCGTGAAGGAAAAGACAAGACATTTGTTCTCTGGGTCATCTTCATCGATAACGGCACATATTGATACAACATCAGAGACAAATATACAGAAGAAGAGATCAGCGGCTGTTTCAAGTGATGGCAAGCAACTAGACGTGAAAAAAAAGAAAAAATCTCCGTCATCTACACCTAAAAAGTCAAAATCTAGAAAACACAAAAAAGCTGACGACGACGACGACGATGATGAAAATGACAGTAACGACGTTGAAGAGGTGGAAACACCTGAACCTACAAGAAGAAGTCGAATTGAAAGAAGAAAAGTAAATTACAGCGTTCCTGATTCTGATGTGGATCTTGTTGATTCTGATTCTGAAGCAGATGATGATAGTGATGATCAGCTGTGAGGTAGCTCCCTCCCGTCTGGATGGAAGTTCTTTTCGCTAAAAGATAGAACGTGCTGGTGATTCATATGCTTTTTTATTTATTTGTATTTGCTCATTTTTTTGCTTCCATCTTTTTACTTAATTATATATTACTATAGTGTGAGTGTGAGCGTGAGTTGGTGAATGAAAATTAATCCCTAATGCGCAAGCAACATAAGTTTCCATTTCCATTATAAGTTCCATGTTAGTAGTGGGTACTTTGATTTATTAACTTTTGAAATACCATTTTAATTAGCCTCATTTTAAACCATGAGTGGTTAAATTCACTTTGCTTCTATTATTGTTTAGAACGTGAAGTAATGTTCATAGTTATTTATGTATTTGTGTTTTTAATCCATGTGCTTATATGCATTTTCTATTATGTACAAATACTATCCGTCTCAACATTAAACAGCCAGTACAATCAACCAAAATTAATCAAGATTTTAAAAACTTCATTAGTTCATCGTACCCTTTCAACTCCATCAACTTCTTAACGATCAACAACTCCCTGATCTCCCCTTTACTTAATTTCTCCTCTTCCACTTTATATTCATCGTCAATTACCTTTACTAGCTCATCCAAGTTCAACTTCTTTTGTATATTGCTAATAATGGGTCTATGGGTCAATTTTGCTAGCCCTTTGACACAACTCTGTAAATCCGGTTTCAGGCCTTGGTACAGTTTCAAATTGGTTTGATCCGTCTCTGTGACCTGTTGAATTTTTTTGATTTTAGCTCCTTTAATGAAATCTAATAATATAGTCTCTTCTTTGAATTGATAAGTGACATTTCCTGTTGTTGTTTCTGCCAAATATGACTTTGATACGCTATTAGGTATTTGATACGCGATCCCATCTGGCGTGTCTCTATATTTGTAAACTGGATCAATAGGTAACTGGTCTTCAAGTTCATTCGCATCACTTATGTATCCATTACCAATTGCGCGATTACTATTCCGTTGTTGTGATTCTGACTCTGAGTGCGAGAGAGATTGGGATCCCGTGGAAGCCACGGGAGGCGATGGAGAAGGGAGTGTAAAAACTCTGGACACTGTTGCTGTCTCAACTGGATTAGTACGATGTAAAAATTCTTCATTGTTATCATCAATATTAACAATATCCACATTAGCATCCGTAGGAGTTTTAAAACCCCTGGTCAACGACACTTTGACAATCGGTTGATTTCTCAGTTTCCGTCTTGGTTGAATCACCGAGTCCGCATGGTTAGGACATTTCCATTTCGATCCTAATTTCTTGATTGCTGCTAAAGGAGGATTCAAACAGTCCAAGTGCCATGATAAAGAGCAGTAATCACATTTAGCTATTAGTTTGTCGTCGAGTGCTGAACCACCACATTTGTAACAGAAGTATGGATTGCCTTCGTTGTCATACACATCGATCAATGGATCTTCACTTTCTAGTAACATTTGCTTAAATGGTTTTACAGGCTTGATGTCATCATCTTGATAATCACCTTCTCTATTCATAGAGACCCGTTCAAATGCTTCAGCTATATCTTTGGGTAATCTGAAAGCAAGTGGGTTTGCAAATTGTAATGCGTCTAATAGTTTAGAGAAAATTCCAATGTGATTCTTCTTGGTTGTCTTAAGTTTCTTTCCAAGACACTCATTACAGAACCATTGGTCGGGTAAATCTTCTTCATCAATTGGTGGATTCAAACATTGAAAATGGAATGATCTAGGACAACTCTCACAGCATAGAAACATACCTGTTAACCCACAGGAAGAACAAAAGTCTTGGTTATGGATAGTCGGATCTTCTTCAGTTTCTTGATTATTTGTTTCTTCTATTTTTTGCAATCCAAAACCAAAATTTGCTATTTTTTTCTTTGGTGAATGTTTTATTCTTTTGGATTTTTTATCATCATTTTTTGTTGAATCTTTATTTCTTTTACGTGGGGTACTTGGTATAATTGACACAGGCTTTATAGACCTACTTCCTTTCTTTGGGACCGCTTTGGTTTCTCCTCTAATTATACTTGGTTTAGTGATTCTTTCAGAATCTAAAGTATTGAGTCGTGATCTGTAATCTTGTTCTATAATGTCTAACTCGTTTTCCTGTTTTATCGTGATCTCCTGCTGTTGCTTCCCCTTTCTTTTTCGGCTACTAAAAGCCTCTTTTTTTATTCTGGATGAAGGCACCTCCTCAAGAGGCTGTCCTGTAACTGATGTTGTTTTGGCTGTTGGTGGTTCATAGAATGAACTGGAAGATGAAGATAGATCTCTGGATAATGACGGCACAGAATTCACATTGAATGTGCGGCCATCACCGTCTGAATCATGAGAATTGTCACCGTATATGTTATTAACTTCATCTTGTAATATTCTTTTAGCAGCACTCTTTTTAGCAGCCGTTGTTAAGAGAGTATCAGGTGGGGGTGTCTCTGACCCTGATGCATTGAGCGAATCGTGAGAGACTTGATGAGGTGTTCTTGCTCTCAAGCTTCTTCTAGTAGAAGGAGAGTCCTCCCTAGAGTTGGACGACGAGGAAGACATATTCGTTGGTTGTCATGCAACTTGTAGAGAGAGATTATAGAAATAGTGAAGACCTATTTTGTAGAGTAATCTATAGAGGAAGAAGGGAAGAAGTGAAAAATGTGGTGTTAGAGACACTAGCAAATCACGAAAGACTATGAGGATCTTGAGGAATGGAATTGGGACCGCCTCGTCGCGCGGTGAGTTTGCGTGCGTGCGAAGGAGAGACAGGGACGACGAAACCAAAGCGAATTTTGCGCGGGCGGATCGTGTGAAAGGGGCAGTTTCTGGCTGTTTAGACGCTGTATTTGATTCAAAGATAAGTTGCAATAGTGTTGCCTATCTCCAAGGCTAGAATGACGATGCTATAATACAGAGAAGAACTTTAAATAGTAGCATAGTAGCAGGATAGGTGAACAATTTTCCGCTCAATTGTAGAGTGTTGACTTTGATATTCAACCCACACAGGCCATTCATACCCCAAGACTTCCTCTATGGCTCCCAATCAACCCAACCGATGCTATAAATGGCATCTCTGCGTGATTTCTACTGGAAGCTTGTCGAATAGTCTGTCACGTCATGTTCATTATGATGTACTGTGGAAGAGTAAAGCGTAGACATAAATTGGAATATCTTCTAAGTTGAGAATCGTAGGGATACTGTTAACACGCGCCCAGTTACCACTAAGAGTGTGAATGAGACAAATACCACTTTGCAGTTCATTGGTGGCATTATCAAAACCGTAATGTGGTTATACACTTTGTGAAGATAAGCTCTTACGACTCATCATAATTGGTGTGTGTCTTGGTGGTTCTTCGTAGAGCTGATAATAAACTATGTAGTCATGGATGGGAGAAGTCGCTCAATAAGAAAGCATTATTCCATACTTTTCACTTCCAAATCAAGGAGCAAATGAGTATTGGCTTCGACTTGAGCAACAAACACTATACACAACGACTCACCACGTATCTACAAGATAGATATAGTCTGACTTTGCAGCTTATTGTTAACCTCACATTGTGACTCTAGGTGTCAATGATTGTTTCCAGGTACCACCAGAGAGACAATTACTCAATGAGGAAAGTGCTCTCTCTAACCGCGCTGTGTCCATCTCGCTTTAACAGTCATCATTATCTTCCTCATTTCTTTGAAATTTTTTTTCCTTCACAGTCAGTTACGATTTATTCATAATTGTTTCATTTCACTGTGATAGATACATACACTGTGAAATATCCCTGTTGATCAGACATATATATCGAAGAACTATCTGTATTGTATTGGATAATATTATAATAATTCACAATTACTACAAATTACACCATGTTAAATTCGTTTCGCAAATTTTCAACTTCAAGCATTGCCAGAATCTCCGACAAATCAAGATTTGTTCCAACTTCAGGTTTTTACCCAAAAGGTTTCAACGTTGGTGCTTTAGCTAGTGGAGTTAAGAAAAACAACGCTTTAGACTTGGCAGTCTTGACTTCTAACACTCCAGCTTCAGCAGCTGCTGTGTTCACTACCAACAAATTCAAAGCAGCTCCTGTTTTAGCCTCAAAAGATATTTTAACCAAAAATAACGGTGCTGGAATTAGTGCCATTGTGGTAAATAGTGGCTGTGCCAATGCTGTCACTGGTGAAGGTGGTCTGAAAGACGCATACTCTATGATTGCTCAAGTTGATCAGGAACTCAACTCTATCAAAGAATCGACACTAGTCATGTCAACAGGTGTCATCGGTCAAAGATTGCAAATGGACAAGATCTTGCCTAACATCACCAATTTGATTCAAAACCATTTAGGTTCAGATCATGATCATTGGTTAACTTGTGCTAAAGGTATTATGACCACAGATACTTTCCCAAAGCTAGTCTCCAAGAAAATCGTGGTGGATGGTCATGATTATAACATTGCAGGTTTGGCTAAAGGTGCTGGTATGATTTGTCCAAACATGGCAACTTTGCTTGGTTTCTTTGTCACTGATGCACCAGTTGAGCCAAAGGCTTTACAAAAAATACTAACTTATGCCACGGATAGATCGTTTAACTGTATATCCGTTGATGGTGACATGTCTACAAATGATACCATTTCAGCATTGGCCAATGGTGCTGCTGGAGGTGAACTAATTACAGAATCACACAAGAACTTTGAAATCTTGCAAAATGAAATCACTCAATTTGCTAAAGAATTAGCTCAATTAATCGTTAGAGACGGTGAAGGTGCTACTAAGTTCATCACTTTGAAAGTTAAAGATGCTTTATCTTATCAGGATGCCAAGAGCGTTGCTAATTCAATTGCTAACTCTGCTTTATTCAAGACTGCTATGTTTGGTAAAGATGCTAATTGGGGTAGAATCTTGTGTGCTACAGGTTACGCTGGGGTTGAAGTTGATCCTTTTAAGACAAATGTTTCTTTCTTGCCAACCGATGGCAGTGCGGAATTGAAATTGTTAGTTAACGGTGAACCTGAAAATGTGGACGAAGAAAGAGCATCAGAGGTTTTGCAAGCCGAAGATCTTGAAATCTCAATTAGTCTAGGAACGGGAGGCGGTCACGAGTGTGAATTCTGGACGTGTGACTTGAGTCATGAATACGTCACTATCAATGGTGATTACAGATCATAGGTAGGTATGACTGATTATAACTACTCATATTCCCATTTGTCCACAAACATATATAGTCAACTCGTCACATTATAATTACTTTTAATTGGTCACGTGGTTGTGAACACATTCCACTTCTGACTTCATTTCTAAATAACACAGTAATCTAAATGGCAGACTCAGCCACCCGAACAGGAAACGCAACGCTTCCCAATTGGAAATGAAAAATGGAAATGTAGGGTCAAGTTTACATATTATATACAGTTGTTTTGAAGAAACTTTTGTTTATCTTTAATCCTGCAAGGTCATAAAATAATTCTTTCGGTCTCACCGTTATCGTAAATTTAAATTTCATTTAAGTGGTTTGCATTGTTTCTCCTGTTACAACGGCTGTGTCTTAAATTTTGCGTCTCTATCCTTTCACTGACAACACTTGATAACAAAAGATGTTTAACGGACAACAACAATCTCCTCCACAAAATCAGCCTCCCCAAATGACAGCTCAACAGGTTATTCAGAACTTGATGAGGATGGCTCCTGAAGAACGAACTGCTGTCATTTCAAAAAATCCGCAGCTTAGGCTGTTTTTACAACAATATGAGCAACAACGCAAAGCCGACTTACAACAACAACAACAACAACAACAACAACAACAACAACAACAAGCTCAGGCACAAGCTCAGGCACAGGCTAGAGCACAGGCACAGGTGCAAACTCATCAGTCTCCCCCAATGGGTATGAATCCACAATTGCAGCCTTCGGTGTTACATCAACAGCAGCAGCAACAACAACCACAACCACAACAACAGCCAATGATGGCACCACTTCCTCAACAACAACAGCAGCAGCAGCAGCAGCCACCGATGGCTAATCAGATGCCCAACTCAGGCAATTTGAGAACTGCCCAAGGTGTTAAGAAACCATCGCAAGCTGCGAAGCGTCCAAGAAAGAAAAGTTCAGCTAAAGATCCTTTATCTGCGCCATCAACAAGGCCTTCTATTCCATTTGCTGGTTCTGCCCCACCAGAAGCGCAAGTTCATCAAATTCAGCAACAACAAATCCAACAGCAGCAACAACAACAACAGCAGCAGCAACAACAACAGCATCAACAGCAACTCCAGCAGCAGCGTCAGCAACAACAAGTATCACAGCAAGTACCACCACCACAACAAAAGCAACCACAGCCAACTGTTGGTCGTCAAATATCTATTCCTCCTGCTCAGGTACATCCTGGTCCTCCGCCCCCACCTGTCATCCCTGCTCCTGAACGTCTCACTGATATCAACCACTGGTCAAAGAAATCTGAGAAAAATGGTGAAAGTGTTCCAACTTCCACATTGCTCTACGAACAGATCATTAGCAGAGATCTGGACTTTGATAGAAGAATGCAACAAGAAGCCAAGAGACCATTCGATGCCGATTTGATCGAAAGAGTAATTCGTGACTTGAAATATTATCAAACGGTAAGAGATTCTAGATTAAAAGCCATCACACTGATAGAGTCAAACAAGAACGCTGAAAGTTTATGGGGTGATGGATATGCTGGATATGGTAATGGCTTTACTGCGACTAAGCCTCAGCTACTGTTACCAAACGACCGTAAGAAGCATTCGAGACTTTCAGATCATTATATCAAGCCTGATCAATACGAGCAACAAGCCAATAAACCCGATGACTTGATCCCAATTAGATTAGAGTTTGATGCCGACAGGGATTCATTCAGATTGACCGATACATTTTTGTGGAACTTAAATGAGACTGTTTGTCCATTGGAGAGATTTGTTGCAATATTGATGGAAGATTACAATTTTACAAGTAACCATACTATGAATATGGATAAAATCTTGAATAGTATAAAAGAACAGATAAATGATTACCATCCAATGGTGTATCCTAAACAAAACTTCAAAGTCACTGATTTAAGATTCCCCATTAGTTTGGATATTGTAATTGGCAACAACCAGTTAACAGATAAATTTGATTGGGATTTAACAAACCCTGAGAATGATCCAGAAGAATTTGCTCAGGTCTTGTGTGATGAAATGTCATTACCTGGAGAGTTTGCGACTGCCATTTCTCACTCAATAAGGGAGCAATGTCAAATATATATCAAGTCGTTGTATCTGATAGGTTATAGATTTGATGGATCACTTTTGACAGGTGAAGATTTGAAAGAATTTTTGAGACCTTCTTTAGATTTGAACAATATTATAAGACCAAGATATTTACTTCCTGACTACACCCCATCTTTACAAGAAATCAATTTTGATACAGTTGAAAGATTGACTAAAGAAAGGGAAAGAGAATCGAGAAGAAAGAAAAGAGGTCAAACCCGTGTGGGTAGAAGAGGTGGTGTCGTCTTACCTGACCTACACGACTTACCTAAAACTTTCCGCACTCCTATCCCATCTTCTGTCTTACCTGGTGGTGTCAATTTAGGACCTCCTGTGGACGGATACGTTGACACACCATTACAAGTGGAAGTCCCGAAGAAGCAAATGAAAGCATTGGAAGAATTCAAAGAGAAAGAGAGATTAGACGCTATCAAGAGACAGAAAGAACTTAAATTGGAACACGACCAAATGCTCAACAACCAAAAAACGTTGCTAGATGAAGGTGGTGTAGGTGACGACTTGGAGTTGAGTGGTGTTTCTATGGCTAATGGTGTCTCGTCTGAAGGAATCGCTGTTGGCGGGGGTAAAGTCAGATATTCATACGACGGCGCTCGTTCGTTCCTAGTCCATATAAATCTCAGGTGAGATCTGTAACCGGAATACTGTGTAGTAGAATAGAAAGTATGTATACAAGAAACAAGAAACAAGAAACAGGAAACCAAAAACAAGGCACTATTAATAGAAGGACTAATCACGTGATGCAAACCACTGACATACATTTTCTATGCACATTACGTAACCCGCACACACTACGCCTCCGTCTTCAAAACAATCTGCACTTTTACTGAGAGGAAACCATAAACAGGGCAGGGGTTGTTGCCTCACTTTTATCAAAGATTGGACCTTTGATGCCAATGAACTCGTTCTTTATTTAGAAAAGTAGTTACGTTTGGGAAAGTTCAGCTTGAATTACTCATTTTGGTATATTCGGATATATAATTAGTCAATAACCTGCACGGATTAGCAACGCATATATCAAACAGCATGGCATCATACCAAAGACTCACAAGTACTATTCCCTCTGATGACCCGGGAATCGAACTTCATAACATAGACCCAACAAACGAAGAGAATAATCGTCTTTTGTCTTCGTTTGACAATCCACTGAGCGCACAACTAGATCAAGACATAGAGTATCATTTAGATCAGGATTTGAATGACGTAGATGATAGATTGCAAAGGCAAGGAATCAGTGATTCTAATGAGTTCTTAAACGAGCATATCGAGAATCATGTCCAAGGACACCAGAATACAATACCAGGAAATAGTAATGAGCTCCATAGCTCTAACGATACACTATCCGATAATAATGCGGATTCAAATTCAAATTTTGCTGAACCGAGTCAAAATTTAGTGCAGAGGGCCAAAAATCATATAATGTACACTTTAACAAACGCCCCACTACTTAGATTTTTCAGCTCTACAAACAGATATCATAGCCTTAACTCTAACCATCGCTATGGATTAGGAAATGATGGTGTTTTTAGTAACCTGTCAGCTAAGCCAACTGTGCAAACTGAAACTGAAACTGAAAACGTTACGCATTTGCCCACTTACGAAGAAGCAGCATCCGATCCAACCCCACCATATTGGGATGCCGCCATTATGGCTGGTTACGACGATGAAATCTTCGTTGATGGATTGCCTGTTGGTAATATTGTTAACTTTGTCTGGAACATGATGGTCTCTATCTCTTTCCAATTTGTTGGATTTGTCATCACATACTTATTGCACACTTCTCATGCGGCCAAGAATGGTTCACAAGCCGGTCTGGGTATCACTTTAATAACATTTGGATTTTCTTCAATTCCTGTAGGGTATGGTTCTTCATCAGCGATGGATGAAGAGAAGTTTGAACCGTTTGATCCGAACTCCATTGATGTGACGACAGGTAATATATTAGATGGGTCAGTTGATGGATATTCGTCTAGTTTGCCTTCCTTAAACTCAGCTTCTGGAACTGGTGACGAAACGGCGGCTTCTACGGAGTCAAATAGTCAAGAAAATCCAATATTTTCTTATGCATTAATAGCTGTTGGTGTTTTTATTGTTTTGAAAGCGTGTGTTGATTATTTGAAAGCTAAAAGGGTGGAAAAGGCGATCTTGAACCCTCCAAACACTGACCAACATGAAGTCGTTTGATTATTAACTATTAGATTTCGTTTATTTATTTTTATTGAAGACAGTTTTCCCTGTTCTCAGTATATTTAGACATTCGAGATGGCTATTTTCCATTTCTATTATCGTTTTGCATTTATGACGGTTTCTTTCATGATTGTTACCATCGACTGAAACCATCTAACCTAATTTTTGCCTATGTTGTCATTTTTATTTATCGGTTATGTATTATCTGTTGGTTTTTGTTGGTTTGTGTTTCTGTTATTTTTATCTTTAATTTTCAGTTTGTGTTGAAGTGATTGGTAATTTGTTAAACTTTTTGCAATACCATTGCAGAATATTATCCTTATTTATTGCATTATGTTTTACAATGTGCTTTCTCGCTCTATCTGGCAACTTCCGGAACTCTGTTAGGAAGTTGAAAAATATTTCTCCTTTTTTTTGGGTGACTAGGTACCATATGCCATTTTCACTTATTGGATGTTTTTTTATTATTGGTTTTATTAATTATAGAATTTATATCTGTTGCAAAAAAAAACAGGAATTTAAATCTCAAAAATTTACAGCCGCATTTATAATATATTTATAATGTACAAGAGTCGTTCGATCTCTTTATCAGGAGTCTAACATGAACGATGGAGAAAAAATCAAAAGAAAACTAAAAAAAAACACAGACAAGTAGATATACAAACAACGTAATAACAACGTAACAAAAAATTACAGTCAATTCAGAATAATTAACATTTTCTCATAAATAGTGAAAACGATACCACCACTCAAGATCAATCTACCTAATCTTGGAGTAGCACCTTTCCAAAAAGTCATCAAACCTTCTTCTCTAAAGATCTTTGCAAAACAATCCAACGTACTCTTATACTGTTTATTCGCACCTAAAGCTTGCATTCTAGTCTTGACTGTATCGATGGGCATAGTAGTATACACAGTGACAACACCGGCGAATGCCCCCAACATGAACGTCAACTTGGATGACAATGGTTCGTTAGGACCAGTACCACTGGCCTGTTGTAAGAAACCTTTGATAGAATTATAAGAACCCAATCTAACAGCAGAATTAGCACCTTGTCTCATGGCAACAGGTAGCAAACCAGCATAAAGCCCTTTAAAACCTAGATCTTTAATCAATCTGAACGTGCCCGTCCCGGACTGATACTTAGGTTTCAAGCTCTGTTTATCATCAATTTTTGCAGTTTTGATCGCCTCGGCTGGGGTAACAGCAATGAACGACTCCAACAAACCGGCACCCAATCCAGCCAGCACACCTCTAGGACCAGATAACCTGCCATCTTTATCAGCTAATGCCTTTTTGATGGTATCAAACCCAAGGAATCTCACCGAGGCTTTCGCAGTATTACCAACAACAAAAGCAGGACAACCAACGTATAAAGCAGAGGGACCTTGAGTGCGTGCCACGGTGTAGATTAGTACCAGTGGATTACGTGACATCTTCGCTGATTTGTCAACAAGTTGAAGTCTAGTCTTTGCAAATTCAAATGGATAGGTGACCACACCTTCAACGGCACCGGCAACACCACCAGCTATGAATGATTTGAATGGGTCAGGTTTTGGTTGCGTTTCTTGTTTGCTCATTTGGTTTTTTTTCTTTTTGTATGTGTGTGGGTGTTAATGTATATGTGCTACACCAGTTGGAGATTGGAATATCTGACCTAATAAACCCAGTTTGGCGTGTGTGTTGAATATATGAACAGTGTTGGGATTGTAACAATGTGTTGCTTCTGCCTGTCTATTAGCTCGCTGCCACAATGAAAAATTCTGAACTTTTCAATGCAGGGCTGAGCGCTAACGGAAACTAAAAAAAACACACATTGAAAGATCTAATCCACACCGCCCTTAACGGACACTCGGTAATTTAAATCGTGATCATTATTTTGTTTACTTTGTGGACGGACGGTACATGGTTTTATGTTACTTAGCAAAATGACACTTGCTCTCAGTATTATGGTTAGTTTTACTTTTTGTATATAGATATTAAATCAGGGAAGTTTTCTGTAGTTTTCTGTGGTTATTATTATCATTATTATTATTATTTCTGGTTTAAAGGGAGCTCAGATTATCATTCATTCAGCATCACTTTCCAAATCTTCAAACATATCTTCGTCAATATCATCCTCATCGAAATCATCTTCGTTCTCCATGGCAGATACAGAAACACTCTGGAGAACAGATCCGTTAGTTGCCTCACTTGCCTCACTTGCCTCACTTGGCACACTTGGTACACTTGGTACAGTTGGCACAGTAGGTGCCAACGACGACAGCGATCCCGATATGGATCCAGTATCTTTCTTTGAGTCTGTACCATTCGTTAATTCTTCCGATTCTTCTTCATCATCGTCATCATCATCATTGAATGCATCTTCATCAATTTCATCATCTGCCTCCGCTTCCTCCTCTGCTTCTTCATCTTCATCTTCTTGTTCTTGTCTAGCTCTCAATTGAGCATAGTAGGCGGTCAATGCGTCAAGTTCTTCTACTGAATCCGATGAAGCTTGCTGTTGTTGAGATAAAGCATCAGACGATTCTGCATCTATTGGTTGTGGTGGCTCACCGTCCTCGGATTCTTCTTGTTTCAATTCACTGTTTAGTTTTTCATTATCGTGTTCTTCTTTCTTAACTTGAGTACCATCTTCGTTCTTAATTTCAGAACTTGCTTTATCAATTGCATCGCCTTTTCCTTCTTCTTCTTCTTGTTTAATCTGTTGTTGTTGTTGTTGTTGTTGAAATTGTAATTCTTCTTCCTCATCTAAATCTAGTCTTCCTAGAGATGATTTGCCGACAGTACTTTCACTGTGCCATGATGGCAATGCATTTTGTTTCATCTTATCATTCTTTTGATCTCTTAATTCTTGTTCCATCTTCAAATTTTCATCATCTGCAGTAATTGAGACATGAACAGTAGCTTGAGATCTTCTGGCTGCGTTTTGTAAAGATTGAGACATGCCTTTAGTATCTTTATTTTTAGCTTTAGAAGTTCTATTAGAAACTGTATAAGTTGCAGAGGATGAAGATGTTGCCGGGATAGCTTTAATCAATGAAGATTCGAAATTATTATCTTCTATTTGTAAATTATCGATTCTTTTCAAAGAATCAATAATTGGTTCTAATTGAGTCATAAGTTTTTCCAATTTTTCTTGTCCCTTTTGAGCTTCGAGTCCCGAATCATCTTCAATTAAGTTATCTGAACAAACGGCACATTCGAAACTCATTTTATCTTCACTTAATAAAGAAGCTGCATCTAACAAAGAATACTTGGTATGACACGTAGGACATACGTAACCTTGAGGATCGTTGAACTGACCTATTTCCTTTTTCACGACTTTCACAATGGAATGGATTTTCCATTTAATAGAATCGATCGCTTCTATCCAGTGAATATAGTAATACGTTTTAGAAATCATTCTGAATTGATTGGCTTCTTCTTTTTGGGTGTAAGCCACAATCAGTCTGTCTTCGACTAATCTATTACAGAAGGATCTAAAGACTTTCCTGTGCATGCATGTTAGTTTCAATAGATCCTCTTCAAAAACGACGGAATGGAACAGAAGCGCATCCAGGATAAGAACACATTGATGTGGGTAGAACGTTCTTGATGAGATTCTTATAAGGTTTTTGATTTCATGTTCGGCCTTTGTTGAAAGAGAAGACATGATGAATGTGTGGAATGAGTATTCTATATTATATTATAGTTTACTACACTAACTCAGCCAAATAATGGGTAATGAATAATGAATAATGAATAATGAATAACGAACGATACAAGATACAATTAAGCAAGATGATGAAAAGAGTTATATAAGTGAGGAATCAGAATAAGAACTACCGGTGCAGAGATGCAATGAACAACAGAAACAGACAAATAAAAATAGTGACGTCATCTTTTGCCCGCGCCCTTTCACCGCCCCGCTTATCCAAAACCAGCCAAATTCCACGCCGTTTCAGCTCTCGCAGCTCTCGCAGTTGAGTGGTTGGTTTCGTTTTGTTGCCACTGAGGAAGGAAGGAGGAGGGTCTTGTCCTGTCGCAGTTTCTGTTATCTAAATACCACTTTGTTCTTTATCTGTCCTTCTTTCCCTTTGCTTTTTCTCTCTATAATTGACAGTTTAACTATCTACTACTCAACTTAATCTTTCGTAGTCGGTTTCTCTTCTCTCTTCTCTTTCCTCTCCTCTCCTCTGCGCATTCATCGGTATCTCCCTTGATTGTGGTCTTCGCCCTTCACCACCTCTCCCCCGCAGTAGCTATTCAACTTTATTCTTCTCACAAGACTATACTATTGCTTTGAACTTACAGTTAATTTACAATAAAAAACACACACAAATATAAAAAAAATTTACTTCAATGAGACAATCTGTTGCATTATCAATCTTAGCCTCTATGGCTGCTGTCAACTCTTTAGTTATCCCTACCTTCGATCGCATGCCATCTGAGTTTACCTTGGCTGTGACAGAAAAAGTTGCTGATACTAAAGAGGCTGTCATCTCTGACTCTGGCTCTGGCTCTGGCTCTTCATTCCCAGCTGTTCAGTTATTAGCTGAACAGAACGCTAGACCAATCATTTCTTCTGATACCGCAATGAAAAATGTTATTCCTTTCTCTTATATCATTGTCTTCAAGAATGATCTAACTTCAAGCCAAATCAACCTCCATAAAGAATGGGTTGATGAATTACATTTGCAATCTGTTTCTAAACTAGATGATTCCCATCCCTTCATTAATTTTGTTAAATCTGAAGGCTTAGAGGGAAATAGAGGTGGTATCACTGGTTCATTTGACGTTGCCCACCATTTCAAAGGTTATACCGGTTACTTCACCGAAGAAGATATCGCCATGGTTTCAAGACATCCTGATGTTGCCTTTATTGAAATGGACTCTAGAGTTTTCGCCATTGAACAATCTACCCAGACTGGTGCTCCATGGGGTTTGTCAAGAATCTCTCATAGAGAAAGACTATCATTAGGTAATTTCAATCAATATGTTTATGATGATGTTGCCGGTGAAGGTGTCACTGCTTATGTCATTGATACTGGTATCAATGTTAAGCATGTTGAGTTTGGAGGTAGAGCCTTATGGGGTAAGACTATCCCAACTGATGATGAAGACATTGATGGTAATGGCCATGGTACTCATTGTGCTGGTACTATTGGCTCTGAACATTACGGTGTTTCCAAGAACGCCAAAATTGTTGCCGTTAAGGTTTTAAGATCAAATGGTTCAGGTTCAATGGCTGATGTTGTTAAAGGTGTTGAATTTGCCGCCAATGCTCATCTTGCAGAAGCTAAAGCTGCCAAGGACGGTTTCAAGGGCTCTACAGCTAATATGTCTTTGGGTGGTGGTAAATCGCCAGCTTTAGATTTAGCTGTCAATGCTGCTGTTAAAGCAGGTTTACACTTTGCTGTTGCTGCTGGTAATGACAATGCCGATGCATGTAATTATTCTCCAGCTGCGGCTGAAGGTGCTGTCACCGTGGGTGCTTCCACTATAGGTGACGCAAGAGCTTATTTTTCCAACTATGGTAAATGTGTTGACATTTTTGGTCCAGGATTAGACATTTTGTCCACTTACATTGGTTCTGATCAGGCTACTGCTACCTTATCAGGTACTTCAATGGCTTCTCCACACGTTTGTGGTTTGTTAACCTATTACTTGGCTTTACAACCTGAAACTTCTTCATTATTCTCAACCTCTTCAATTTCTCCAGCTCAATTAAAGAAGAACTTAATTAAGTATGGTACAAAGAATGCTTTGAGTAACATCCCAGATGATGAGACTCCAAATGTTTTAATTTTCAATGGTGGAGGTAAGAATACCACCGATTTTTGGGACAGTGAATATGACTTCAATGAAGCATCTGCTTCTTCAAATGCTGATGATTTAGAAAGAGCTGTTAAAATTGCTAATTCTGTTAAAATTGATTTGGAGTCAATTAAATCTAAAGTCGAGGCAGCTTTAAATGAAGTTGTTGGAGAGGTCTCTGAATTATTAAGTTTTTAATTAATTGCTAAACTATCTATTGTCAAATCTCTTGTTTTGATTGGTTTTCTTAATTTCTTATCTGGCATATGAATTATTTTCTCTCTCTCTCTCTCTCTATGTTTTCTTTTTTTGTCTTTAATTGGTTGTGGTGTTTGCTAGTATTGGGTTGATGCCTCTTATTATTTTTTTCTCACTTTTTTTTGTTTTAGGTTTAAAAGGCAGGTTTGTTGTTTTTGTCATTTCACTTATGGTAGTTTTGTGTTTTTTTTTTTGTTATGTTACTCCTCTAATTTGCTGTTTTGATTGGTTAAGGGAATAGATAAAGATCATGAGTTAGAGGGGAAGTAAATTGTTATCGTCGTCGTCGTCGTCGTCATCGTCGTTGGTCTTTATTTATTATTCACATTTACTTCGTTTGTCACGAATTTACTTATTTTCTACTCTATGTTTTGTGTTTGTTCTGTCTTGCCTTACTTTCATTAGCCGTTTGTTTTTCTTACATATATACACATTATAATTTGGACACCATATATAATTTATTGTCAATCTCTAACATAGATTGAGACTTTCTAACTAAAGTACAAATGAGAAAAACATCTCTATCACATTGAACCATTTGACAAGACTGACTGACTAATCTAAAAAATTGATTATCAAGAATGAGAAAAATAACGAATGCTTAATCAACAAAAACTAAAACACACAGACACTAAATACTAGAAGAGGATAGCACAATGATACATAAATAAAACCACAAGTTAAACTTAAAATAAACTCTACTTATTTTGTTCCTTCTTTGTAGGAAAATTACTTTTCCTTTTTTTATACTATACCTGCTATTTTCATTGCGATCCAGAAGGGTTTCGTGAAGAACAGGATAATTTTGTAAAGTCGGTAACAGACCAGTGTTATCATCAACGATAACCCAATTTCAAAACAAAAAATAAATTTAGTCCAACTTGGGAAGTGTAGGTACAATCTGTTCATGATCTCAAAAATGATGTTGATTACAGGAATAAACTGAATTGTTGTTTGAATAGTCTTGTGGATTTCATACAAGCTTTGGTCTTCCGGTGTGTTAAGTTTAAGTCTGTTGTCTTGATTGGTTTCAAGGTTTTTATTTTTGTTTCTGATTTCAGAATAACTACCACCACTATATTGCAAATTATCTTTTCTTAAGGTTTTCATTATATCATCTCTGTTTCCGTGTATTCGAAGTTGCTGTACTCCATAATGACTCTTGAAATCATCATCATCATCATCATCATCATCTTCAATGTCATAGTATTCATTAAGCCTTTTGATATTTCTTTCCTTGATTCTTAATGTTTCATTCTCCAACTCTTGCCGTCTTTTCAAACCTTTGTTTCTATCGGGATACGTAACTCCATTATTATAGTACTGATACTCATTCATCCGTCTATCAAATGACCTCCCATTGAAATTCAAGCCTCTTTGATTTCTGAGTGCTCCGTCTCGTCCTTGTTGATACCACCACTTGCTGTAGAAATGTTCTGTATTTGAATTCGGGGAATCGTTTGATGGGAATGACGATGAGCCAATTTTCGACTGCTCAATGAAAGTTTCCTTGAATAGTTGTTCTTCGTCCCCATTTGCCTTTACTGTCGTTTTAACTTCTCTTTCAAGTCTCGTGTTGTGCAAGTCATTATCTGAGGGTATCTGGTTTATTACACTCCTTTTATTATTGGTGATACGTTCGTTTTCTTTATCAGTGGTGTTTTTTTGTTGTTGAAACAACAATGTGGTTGTATTTCTTTTGGTTACAGTTCGTTGCGGTTGTTGGGGTTCAAACTTTGCATTTTTTGCGTCTTCACCAAGATTCGATCCAGAAAAAGTTGGAAACTCAACAAGTTTGTAATTTTTTGGTTTATTTTTTGAAGGAGACATCATTTTTTTCATACGTCTAGTGAAGCTTGAGTTCGTGGCATTTCTGAAAATTGGGGTCGTTGTGCTATCATAAAAACTACCATTTGCTGTCCTGTCATCATTTCCAGTACTGATATTCAAGAAAGGTTGCAGTTGTTCCTGTAAGTATTCAGGATTTTCTTTCCATTTCCCATTCTCTCTGTCTAATGGCGCAGCAGTGGGCATAGACTTGATGTCAGTTTCATAGTTATTCAGATTAACATTGAACTTGTTCCTCTTCTTATCTTTCTTCAAACTGCTTGAACTCTTGTTCCAGAAGAAATTGCTCTTACTGCGTCGTCCATTGTGGAATAACAAATCAGGCGACTGTTCCTGGAAATTGAAATCATTATCTTGTACTCCTCCTCTCTGTGGTGCCGAGTTGAACTGGAAGTATTGGTATGGTTCCTCTTGATATAGCTGGTCTGAATGTGGATATGGATATGGATGTCGGTGTTGATGTTGATGTTGATGTTGATGCAATTCTTCAGTTTCCGAATCAGACGAACTGAAATTGTATAATTCCTCCTGTGTATTTTTTGAATTGATGTGCGATTGGTTTGCTTGGTATTGGAGCACCTGCATTTGTATTTTGAATGAATGTATATGCTATTTTGTTAATTGCAACGAGTAAATGTGCAGTATCTGCAAACTGTCGGCCAAAGATGACTATAAAGAGACAACAAACTATATAATGCAAGATCAGATCAAATCCGTGAAACACCAAAAACAAAACACCAAACGAAACTAAACAACCAGATCACATCAAATACAATTCACTACATCGGAAAGAACAAAACTTCCCTCCCTCTTTTGGCTAAACATTTTATCCCTAAAAACCAGCCCCCTTTTAATCACCTCGCACCCGTGCACCATACTGCCTGCTTCCCGCTTATGTAATACAAACCCGCTCGCTCAGCAAAAAAAAAACGAAAACAAACATTCAGGTAAACAAATAACAAGAAGCGCATTTTGCTGTTCCTGTTCCTATTATTAAACTTATCAGCTTATTACTGTTTATTGGCTTACGTTTATTCACTATCATTATACCTGCTTTGTCTTCCATTTCACAGTTATATACATTCATATTTTGTGTTCTGCTCTAGTACACCTCATCTCTAATTTATTTTCTATTGTGAGTGCTCCTTTCTCGGGGTCTCTGACTTTGCCGCACCGACCGAGTTTCCTTGGAATATAAAACTATCTATCCACTAGTCCATTCGCTCATATCTGATTGTGCATACAACATATACTTCATCATATATATATATATATACGCTCCAATGAGCAGTATATCAAGCAATACGTCTCACAAAGAAATATTTTCTTCCTCAGTATCCGCCACCTCCACAGCTGACACCATTCCTAGACTATTGGACCCTTCTTCTTCATCATCATCAGCCGACAAGCCACTACAACTGTTACATCCCATAAATTCGCAACATCAATCTTTTTCAGCAATGTCTTCGTCAACCATCCAACCTCCTTCAACTCCACCGACCAACAAATTTTCTTTTGACAAGCCTCAAAAATCATCAACTTTGCTGTCTTCATCCTCCCAAGAGCAACAACAGACGGCTCACCCGGTATCGAAACAAGAACAAAAACAAGAACATCAAGAACATCAAGAACAACAACCGTCATTAATTCCTCAGATTAGAGAGCCTACTACTCCATCTTTCAAAAAAGTAACCGGTTTTGAATCCCATCAATTCCCTCAAACTCCGGAAAGAACTCCACATCAGTTGTTGCCAGAAGGTACGCCATTACTATCACCTACACATTCTCATTTGTCAACTACTCCATCAAAGCGTAAAAGTACAGATTTTTATAATTTGTTAAAGTCTCCTGAAGTTAGCCGAAATGATATAGACTTGAAAAGAAGATCGATCGAGTTGAATAAGATAATAAATAAGTCTCCTGATAAACACAACAATTTCCTGTTCCATGATAATTTGTTGAACTCTCCAGGTAGAAATTCAATAGCTTCTCCATACAGAGTACATAAGAAGAATGATAGTGAAATTAAAGAAATTTCCGAAAATTTGAAAGCTAGATTGAACTATGCAAACTTGAAAGTTCAAAATGGATGGTCAAATTCTCCAATCGATGAAGTTGAGAAAAAGCTCGAGTATGAAAAAGCGAGAAAAAAGATAACTGAAAGTGACAAACAATCATATAACAGGTTTTGGAACTTACAAACTGATCATCTTCCAAATTACAAGTTACAACAAAATGCTTCTTCATCACTGCCAACGACGATACCGACTCAGCCATACAATCTTAAAACAACTATACCTCAATCTTCACACGCTAACTCATCAAGTCAATTTCCCTCGTCTTCCAGATTAAAACTTGACGATATTGCCACTAAAAGAGGATCTGCTGAGACTGCTTTAGTGAAAGCTTTATCGCCTGATGGTAAACCGAAACTGTCCATCGATTTAACAAACTCAACTCATGTCAAATTACCTCCAATAACGCAGAAAACAGGGATCTCTTCTGTTGGTGCCGCTGGTGTTTCTTCGGAGGCTAAATTAGAACAAGAGGCCATCATGTCTTTGATATCTTTATCGTCTCCTATCAAATACAACGGCTCCACATCTCCATCCCCACCATCTCGCTCTTCTACCAAGCTCTTTAATCCAAGCAATAGCACTTCTCCTACTAAATTACCACCACTTGCCACCCCAGGTCAAAAACAGAAATATCAGTTAATGCAACCTCCTAAATTACCGTTTCCTGACAGCTCTGCCATTGCACGAGGATCTAGACCTAACAATCCGAACAACATAATTGGAAGCGGCGAACTGATGAGTACAGATGATGAAACTGATTTTGAAGGGGAAGGTAATACTAGCGCAGACAGCATTACTAAAAACGATAACAATAGCGAACTGCATGGATTTACAGGTAAATCACAGGCTTCTCCACCATCCACAACCACAGGAAGTAACAGTTTACGTTCTGGTTTCAGTAACAGTCGGAACAGCAGTGCCGGACTACAAGGACTAGGACTGTCTGGAACCGGGGTTTCAAGTACAGGAAGGCTAAGTAATTCAAGTCGAAGACTCGAATTACCTGTTTCGAAATTTGGAAATAATAATAATAACAATAATGTCAGCAACGATGATGATGATGATGACGACGATAGAACAGCGAGTGATTACTCTGTTTGATAATTAAAGTGCGATTTTACCTTTTAATTTTTTTTTGGTGTTTTTTTTTTTCTTTTTTACCATTTTGTCAAGTTTACGGTTGATAATACATAACTATCTGTTTCTAATACTTTTCTTTTCCTGTACTTTATGCTAAGCTTTTTTTTTCCCTGAATTTGTTTTCAGACATTATACGCTATCTATCATTTGATCAGCTTTTTTTTTTCTTTTTGTTGGTCCTCAGTTATATTTAATCACTTGTACTACTGATCGAATTTCATACTACTACACATACATACTATTTATTACGTTTTCCATTCCCCTTTCCCCTCGCCCCATTTTTATGTATTTTATGAGGAGTGTGTTTTCTTTAATAGTTCTTTTAATAATCTTCCTCTTTTCCGAAACCTAAGCTTCTGTTCTATTCTAAGTCTTTCATATCTAAACTAGGGGCTTATGCCATAGTTATTTATTATTTACTCCGTTTATCAAACGACTTTTCATAGAGGTTCAGTAAAAATCCATGACAAAGATAACGCGTTACTTGATTGTCGTAGAACATATATGTGTGTTTCTGCTACACATCAAGGCGCATTACAGTAGCTAAATAACCAAACATCTGGCCAAAACAGATTTATAAAGCTCTCAATCATGTCATACTGAACTATCTCTTTCCGATCATAGTACAAGAATGTCATGAAATGTGAACGCAGTGCCGAATAAAACTGATAGCTTAGGTGTATGTATATATACCATGTAAGCTTCAAACAACTATAATTATTGAGAATTTTTTGAAAACTCTAAGAAAAGTGAGGATTCGAGATTATCATTAGTGAAAAGACCAAGTGAATGTTTGTTTATATTCTTTACTGTTTTGCATACATTTGGTGGACAGATATTGCAATTGAGTCATATGTACTCTCATACTCAGAGAGATATTTCTTGCTGCTGTTATAATATATTCAAGTCACAGACATCATTCATATAATCATTTACACATACAATCAATCTTACACATAATGAGAGATGCGGTCAAACCATTCTTAACCCACCACGAAGACCTTGTTTTAGACGTTGCATACGATTACTACGGGCGACAACTTGCTACTTGTTCAGCAGATCAACACATTAAAATATTTGACCTTGACCCAACCACTTCGTCTTGGACTCTCAATGACTCTTTCAAAGCCCACGATTCCAGCATAGTCAAAGTTGATTTTGCCAATCCTGAGTTCGGTCATTTGCTATTATCCATATCATACGACAGAACTTTAAAAATATGGGAAGAACAATTTGACGAACCTGTTGGATCTGGAAGAAGGTGGAAGAAACTGGCTACGTTGGCTGATTCTCATGGACCCTTGTATGATGCATGTTTTGGACCAAGCTATTTAGGTTTAAGAGTGGGTACCATTGGAGCAGATGGGAAGTTACGTATTTATGACTCTTTAGATCCTTCGAATTTATCCAATTGGTCATTGATACAAGAGATCAACGTTTTGAAAAACTCTGTGGCGAGTCATTTGCAAAGTGATTTCTCGTTGTCATGGTGTCCTTCAAGATTTTCCTGCGAGAAACTATGCGTTAGCGCTTTAGACCAAGCATATATATATTGCAAAGATGAAAACTCAAACAAGCTTGTTCTTTCTGAGGTCTTACCCGAGCATAACGGTTTAATAAGATCTGTGTCATGGGCTCCATCAATGGGGAGATCGTTCCATTTGATAGCTACCGCATGTAAAGACGGATTTGTTAGAATTTTCAAACTTGTAGAATTTTCAGATGATACCACTGGTGAAGTTGGTTTTAAAGTGGATTTATTGTCCAGTTTTAATGATCATAAAGGGGAGGTTTGGAAAGTTAGTTGGAATTTGACTGGTACTATATTGAGTAGTTGTGGTGATGACGGGTTGATTAGATTGTACAAAGCTAACTATGCCAATAATTTCCAATGTATGAGTGTTATAAGCGCTGAATCTGGGAATAAAGTGTAGCACAGGAAAGTTTAAGATTATGGGTCTCCATCAAAAATTTATGTGGGTATATATATATTTACATATCTATACGTAATAATATACAATAGGTGTTTTTCTAAATAATATACAAAGTTTCGTTTAATTTTTCTTATTCTTTCTCTTTCTCATTCAGAGGCATTCATTTGTGATGTATTTAATCACTTCGTTAAATTTCTCATCGGTGAGCTCGCCTTCGTATTCGTTCAACTCATTCAGCCCACTCAAGTCACTCTCAATCTGCTTGAAGTTTTTGATATTTTTATCATTCAATTGTTGTAACTCGTCACATAAATTCTCTCTTTGAGTTGTTAAATAATCCAATTTGTCCTTCAGATTAGCAATAGCTTTCTGTTTCAAGCCAATCAACTTATTTTCCACAATTTCCACAGGTTTCAAATCTTGTACAAAGACAGGCCTTTCATTATTAGTTTTCCGAATCGTAGACTCATGTATCAGCTCATCCAGCTCATCCAATTTCTTCTTCAAATTTCTCTCTTCAAAAATGCTCTGGAACTGATCAAGTGACTTCTTAAGCCAAAAATCCGTGATTTGCACTCTTATCTCTTCCAAAGCTCTTGGATCAGTGTGCGGATAACATTCAATCAGATTATCTAATGTGAATTTTTGAATTGTTTGCTTCGCTGCAAATTCAGTCGCTTCTGCTAGACCTTGATAACGTATATATTTGACATTTTGTGGCTCTGTTTGAGTTGCTAGGCTTGTTCTGCGTGTTCGTCCTCTTCTATTTTTGCTTTCCATTTCCGTATTTAATAATAATTGGTTGCTGCGCTCTCCAATGCCAATATATCTAACAAACTGAGAAAAAAACAGAAGAACAGAAGAACAGAAGAACAGAAGAACAGAAGAACAGAAGAACTGATAAGCTAGTAAACCAGCGATATCGTAAACAACAACAGAGACAATTAAAACGGACCCTAAAACGTCGATTTGCAAATATTCGACGCGTCTCTCAGAAAATTTTCAGATTTTTTTTTTATTTTATATTTTTCAACTTCATTTACTACTACTACTACTACAATCATTGGTATATTTATTTGGCTATTGGAGGCTTTATAGAATAGATTGCCAATAGATAAAACAAATATAACATAGACAGGATGAGAATACTAGTGACAGCAGAAGACACCGGCTGTTTGAAGGAGATTATCTGCTCAAGGGGCACAGACACGTCAAAGCAAGCAGCTCCACAACCAGAATCTATCAAGAGCTTCTGTCAAGAATCGAGATCGACCAAAATTCAACAATTCTTTATATACAAGCAGAAATATATAATAACTACAAGAAAAGGCGGGTGTATTGTGTTTTACGATATTAACAGTGAGGATGTTTTTGAAGAACTTAAGAGGTTTGAAGGACTGTCTGAGAATCTTAAAGACGATTTCGTCTCGTTGTTTAATCACAATGACTTAATCTATGCTTGTACCGAATCAGGCAAGTTAACTATAATAAATCCTGAAGTTGACGATTTAAATGAAGTGACACCTATCAGTTTGAAAATAAACGGACCTGTTTCATGTTTTGTTGCCGATAAATTGAAAACAGAAGTTTTCGCATATGGTGGGAAAGAGAATGATTTGAAAGTTATCAAGATAGATAGTAAGACATACAAGATTGACGTGTTGTTCAAAGCTAAGAATGTTCCTAATAATAAGCTGGATTTAAGAGAACCAATATGGATATCTAAGATTGAATTCGCAACAGAAGAGTCCGAAAAGGATAATGATTTACTCTTTAAGTTATTGACAGTGACCAAGTACGGTCAAGTTAGATTGTACAATTCAAGTCAATCCAGAAGACCAGCTTTAAGTTTTAAAATTTCTGAAAAACCACTAAGCACACTATTAAAAGTGAACGATTCCGAGATTATTAGCTCCGATAATCATGTCACTACTGCAAGATACGATTTCAAGAGCGGAAAATTGTTAGGCAAATTCCAAGGTGCAGTGGGTTCTATTCAAAGTACAAGCATTTTCAGAGAAGGGAACTTGATAGTTACTGGTGGATTAGATAGATACGTTAGATGTTTTGATTTAGATTCAAGAGAATGCGTTGTGAAAGTTTTCACAGGGACCCAAATAAACGACGTTGTCATATTAGAGGATGATCAACCTACCGAAGAAGATTTGGAAAAAGAAAGATTACAAGAGATCAAAGCATCAAAAGAAAAGAAACGATTAGAAAGAGAAGCTAGACATGAAGATGAAGCCAGTAGTGACGAAGAGGAACTTTGGGCTAAACTTGAAGGAAGTTCTACTGAAAAAAGAAAAAGAAGAAGATTACATTAGATTTAGATAGAGATGTAGTTTACCTTTTTTTTCAAATTATAGATTGTAATATTATATGTGTTGAGGAGGCACAAACTTTTTGTGTTTTTGTCGAAACGTAGACATATAAAATAGAGGAAAAACACAGACAAAAAAGAGGTCATTCATTATGTTATATAAAACTTTTGGCCACCTTTTTATCATGGCCAGCTTTTCTGTTGTTGTTTCCTTTAAAAGATTTATTTTTAGTCTTGCTTGCCTGAAGTTTTTTCGTTTCCACTTGATTATTAGGGCTTGTATGTTTTTCAGTGATTCTTCCCTGGTCAGAAGAACTATTTTGATTTTTGTTCTCACCACCTTGGCTACGTAGCCCGCCTCTTCTTGCTCCTTGTTGGTCTCCTTCATCATCATTCTCGCCATCCCGATCATCGGAAGGCTTCCTATACTTAGTACTTTTCTTGATATTCGAATTGAGTGACTCGTTAACATCAATGAATTTCTGGTCTAATAGTTTAAACCTACGTGGATTTTTATCCAACATTCTAGCCCAGCCTTCAATCTGTTCATCGGTCCAGTTCAACTCAAGTTTCAACTGTTTTCTATGATTCGTGTAACGTGAAGATCTAGTTAGGGTTTCAGAGTTGGATTTGTAAAGTAAAAACAGCTTTAGCTCGATTGTATCCATATCTCGATCTTTTTCTTGGTTGATATTCTTATTTTCGTCAAATTCATCATCTGCCTCAAAGTCATTAGTCATTGTTTTTTTCTTATCCACGGTTATAGCACCTTTAGTCAGCTCTTGATCATTATACGTGTCATCGGGTTCGTCTTCATCAGATTCATAAAGTAATCTTAGCGCATTTTCTAATGTTTTCTTTCTCAATTCATCGGCTGTGTTCTCTGCTATATCTGTATTTAGTTTTTTCTTCCCGAATTGGACTTTATCCAGTGTTATATCGTTGTTGCTATACTTTGACCGTCTTACGTTCTTGGTAATATCTGACTTCATGTTAACTGAAGAAGACGATACTGGCAGTTCCTCCTTCGATTGGTAATCTACGGTCATCTCTATTAAATCAGGGTTCTCAAATAGTTTATTGACAATTATTTCAACATTGAAGCCATTATCAATCATTAGAGTCTTACATTTGACATCCGTCAACGTTGGGAAAAACTCTTTCAATTCCTTTATTTTCGTGTTGTCAAATTCAACTTTTTTTGCAGATCTCTTGAATGCTCGCCTGTTCATAAAAGACAAGCTATCCTTTAGATCAGGATTCAAATCCTGGAACTTCTTAGAAAATATGATCTTAGCCACCAATGGAAATAACTTAACTAGATGTGTCTTGCTATTTATATTCATATCATTCTGCAACAATCTAGCTATCATAGAAGATCGTAAACTTATCAAAGAAACTAACATGATCTCAAAACAAGTCCCTGCATGCAATGATTCACCTCTATTGTACAATGTCTCGATTGTTTCAATCCAGTAACTATTGATAAACTTCTCAGTGAAATCTGCACCTCCATTTCCAGATGAACCTCGGTTGTTATTCATACTGATATTTCGTTGTTTGAATGAATTGTTGTTGTTCTTGCCGTTGGATGCTTTCTTGTTCCTTTGCCCTAGAAGCATGTTCAATGTATCTAGATCTATTTTGTTGAATTTAGTCTCACTTATTATGTTCTTTAGATAGTCATGGACTAGCTTGATTAATGAGACATCATCAGACTTTGAGTTCAATGATGACTTCACCGTACCTTCAACTAATTTCCTAATAATGCTGATATTTATTAGAGATTGGTTAACGGAAGAATTTTCATAAGCCAGTTTTAAATAAACTTTACAAAAATGCCAAACAGAATCACCAGCTAACCTTAGATTAATCAAATTGTAACTTTTAATAAACTGGAAAACAATCAATTTCAACAATTTCTGATTTTTCACGATGTCGGGGTTAATAGCACCTAATGAGAAAATCTTTGTTGACTCTTCACTTGTTTCAAATAAATAACCCTTCATAAAGACAGACAACTGTTGCTGACTCTTCACTGACAACTTCAAGTTCTTGTTTGATGTTATAACAATTAACTTTTTAAATAAGTCGATATAGACTTCAAGTATGTGCTGGAAAATAACTGGATCTTTATCGATCAAGCTCGATCGTAGCTTGAAAGGTGGGAAAGCCACAATTGGTATGTTTAAAGCCCTCACTTCGTCGTCTCTAGCATCTTCGGCGCCATCATACGCATTAACCATGATCTTCTCAGTACCGAGTCAAGTCGCTCGTCTATCACTCATCAATCAGTGTCTTTTCGTCAAAGAAGAAAAGCACCAAATATACAGTGATTCTTGAGTTGACTTTGGATAAAACCAGACATTTTTCCCAAAGGTTTTTTTGAAAAGGAATCATGTCAGTCGATCGACTTGAAATCTGCACGCCTTTTTTCTCCGACCTGGTCGTTTTTTTTTTTTGCGCTCTTGTGAAAGATGATTCCTTTTGACATGGCTGTTTTTTCTGTGCAATAACGGTCTTTGGAGAAAGTGTTCTCCATGCTCTGTTTCATTTCATTCTGAAAACTAGTCAATACCTTATGCCGTGTCAATAATAGGCAGCACAGTCCCTCTTGTAAGAACCTTCTAGATAGAAGAAATTTGGGCTATTAAATTGGAATAGCATATACTCAGAACGGTCCATCTCTGAAAGAAAGTGCCTGCATTCTCGAGGAACATTTTCACCATCGGCACTTGATTGGAAAAACATATACAGACCAGGTGAAAAAAGAAAAAAATTGAACAGCCAAGCCAAGTAATAGGTATAGGGGGAGCCCAAAAGAGAAAGCAATATACGTGAACAAACTTTCCCTGCATAATGGCATCCTCATCGTCAGTTGAAAAGAGAAAATATGATACAAAGACTAATCAGTTCCAGAAAGAAACTCTTAAGATCAGTAACCCAAACCTTCCATTATCTTCTACGAAACCACAGTTATCAGTGTCAACCTCTTCGATACAGGAACATGTTCCCGCCTCAACTATTCCTGCTGTCCCAGCCTCTACTGTAACCGAATCAAAATTATCATTGGCTTTCAAGAAAGTCGGAGAACAACATGTAGACCCACATGAACATCAATTTTTGGCTCAAGAACAAGAGATTCTCAAAGAGCTGAACGAAAGGCTAACTAATTTAGAAGACGATGATTTGATTAGAGGTTCAAATGATGTGTTTTCTGTATCGGCCGTGAAGAAATTGTCTATCTCCGCTGAAAATAAAAAGGATGGTAATGATGAGAATGATAGTCTTATTCATAAAGATCATCATACACATCAACCTGACCCAGAAGACGATGCGTATGACTCAGATTCTGAGATTGATCCGAACAATGAGGAAGACAAAGAAGATTACATTCCAGGTGGTTACCATCCTGCATATGTGGGAGAAACTTATAAAGACGAAAGATATATACTCGTGAGAAAGTTAGGATGGGGACATTTTTCTACTGTTTGGTTAGCTAAAGACCAACAAGAAGATAGACATGTTGCTATGAAGATTGTTAGAAGTTCTAAAAATTATCGAGAAACTGCAATTGATGAGATCAAACTGTTATCCAAGATAAATCATACAGATCCTGACCATCCAGGTCATGCACATTTAATCAAATTATTGGACTATTTTGATCATCAGGGTGAAAATGGAACTCATATTTGTATGGTGTTTGAAGTTTTGGGGGAAAATTTGTTAAGTCTAATAAGAAGATATAAACACAAAGGTTTACCTGTTAAATTTGTCAAACAGATAGCGAAACAAATGTTATTGGCTACCGATTTTTTACATAGACAATGTGGAATCATTCATACGGATATTAAACCTGAAAATATACTATTAGAGATTGAAGATGTCGAAAAATTAGTGAAATTTTTAGAAGATTCACAAAGAGAAAGAAGACTACTAAGACGCGTTTCATCGAAAATTAAAAACGGAACATATGATCCTAATTCTGAACCCATTAAAGTGGGATTAGAAGAAGCTACACAGCAATTACCATTCAGAAAAAGTAGGTATTCAAGACGACAGACTTTAATTACTGGATCTCAGCCATTACCATCACCATTGAGATCAAGATCGAACTCCCTTTTCATATCACCTTTACATACATCAATGCATAGTTTTGCAGCTGATTCCGCAGTCAGCATGTCATCGTCATCAATTACTAATAATAGAATTCCTGCACCATCATATACCGACTTGCAATCTCAAATGGTTAGAAGTATGAATGAACATGCCGTTTTCTCAATGGATGCACCCAAAGATGAAGAACTTGAAGAGGACGACTTGATCAAAGTTAAGATTGCAGATTTGGGTAATGCATGTTGGATATATCGACATTTCACAGATGATATTCAAACTAGGCAATATAGAGCGCCAGAAGTTATATTGGGATCTAATTGGGGTTGTTCAGCTGATATTTGGTCCATTGGTTGTCTGATTTTTGAGTTATTGACTGGTGATTATTTATTTGACCCAACTGAGGGTCCTACTTTCAACAAGAATGACGATCATTTGGCCCAAATCATGGAGCTAGTTGGTAACATTCCTAAAAGGGTAATCGAGGAAGGTTACCATTCGAAAAGGTACTTTCATTCTGATTTAAAAACGTTAAGACAGATCAAGAACTTAAAACCATGGCCTTTAGAAAATGTCCTTATGGAGAAATATAAGTTCAGCGAAACTGATTCTAATGAAATCAGTGATTTTTTGAAAGGTATGCTTATCACAGATCCGAAGAAGAGAATGGACGCCGCCGGGCTATCGAATCATCTCTGGCTAAACGATTGTCATATCGATGGATATATTGATAGAGAACCAGGTACTAGAGGTGAAGATATTGGTTCTGGTTGGTATCGAGAGATTAGGAGACTTCATAGTTAAGGATGTTTTGTTTTGCCCGTCTCATCTACGTTTTGGTCATTCTTATTTTGTTACTCTTGTGTGTTATACTTCTCTACTGATTATTTCAAGAATGTATATATGTTTTACTACTACAAGTTGTATATAATTGCATGCTATTGTTTCTGTTTCATCTCTTTTTCATTCATTACTTCATTCATTTTGTGGTCTTTTTGGTTTTCTTCTGTCCTCGTGTGTGACGTACCGTATTCAGACGGAGACTATGACGATGATCATCCCCACTTTTGTGTAATATATTATAATTCTGTCATTATATTTTTTTTATCCTATCTTTCATTTAATAGCATGTATTTATATCTACTTCCATTTTACCTGATCAAAACATTAGAAAATGAACAATAACAGAAGCTTTAGCGAGTAGCGCGAAGATCTATATCAACATCAACATCAAATCCAATGTGAAAATCATACTCACTTCATTTTCCATTTCTTAAAACATGTTATCACAAATTTGGAATCCTGCTTCCAATTGGTGTAGTGGTCTTATCCAGGTATAATCATGATAACAAGGGCATTGTAACATTAAGTACGATTATTTTTATTGAACACATTTAGACAAAGAGACAAGCGCACATGAAAAAAAAATGACAATATCAGAATCAATTTCCCTGGCAACCACCCTCCAACACATACAACGTCTCATAGAAAATGAGTCTCAAGATCAAGGCCTACTCCACGCAAGCCACATCCCTGGTCTGAAACAACAACGACAACGACAACTGATTGATGTTTTTTATTCTTTAGGAACCGAATTGCGTGATCCATTAAACAGATCTGATCCAAACTTTGTTGGGTCGTTGGATTTCCTGTTATCGTTCTTGACGGGCAAACTAGTTGATGTTTCTTTGCAAACTACACAAGCTGGAGACATCAATGATGATAACAATGATGATGAAGAATTGATTGACAATATATTCAGGGTGTTAGCTAATGCTGTTGCAGACACAGACTCTAACAGGGAGCTGTTGATTAATTTCGTCCACTCGAGAAACTTATTTGGACAGTTGTTAAAGAAATTGAATGAAAAGACTAAAATCGCCAGTTCTATGTTCTATTTCTTGGATAATTTGATAGTAGATAATGATCAGACTCGAAAATATATTCAAAATTTCACAGTTCAGAGTGATAATAATGAACAAGAACGCAAATTGAATTTCATATCGTGCTTGATTTCAAACTTGACAATAGAGAACGAATCTCCACAGAGTGCGATCATTGACATACTTAGTGAGCTAGTCAAAGGTGATGTCCCTATAGGGCTAATTGACTTGTCAGATATTAACCATGTCCTTGTTGATATTTCTTCCAAGATAGATCATATTATTACCACTATTGACAAGGATAACGAAGAAGAAGAAATAGAATTGTTGGAATCTGAAGGATCCTTATTACAAATTCTGGTGGCTTCAGAACACCTAGATTTACAAAATAGTCAGATCGAAGTGAAATATTTACTTGATCTTTTAAATACCGAGAGTGTCAACAAACTAGGATCGGTGAATTTGATAACCTCGCTTTTTTCAAGTGTTATGTCACTTTCTTACAATCAGACCAATTTAAACGATCAATTGGATACTTATGTTACATATTTAATATCTTCTTCCAATAAGCATTTGAAAGCTTTGTCTATGATTATACTGGGGAACTACATGACTTCAGAGTCAAATAAATTGACACTACTCGATAGATTAAAGTCACGAAGCAACGATAATCAAGTTCCAGTGTCCAACTTATTTTATAATTTGTTTGAATTTGTTGCAATTGAGAATGACACAAAGTATTGCTGTATGCATTCTATTTATTTGCTAAATAAAATAATTTCTAACAAGGAGGTCCTGGCTGGTTTCCAAAACCATTCTGATGAGCTATTGGACAAGTACTTTACTTTACTGAGGTCTATTTCCAATGACTCGGTTTTCCAGACAACACATAAACAATTACTAATACTCCATTTGATATTCTTGAACAAGTTGTTTCTCAGTTATCAAGTCAACAAGAGCGATGATGAATTGTTGATCACTCAATCACAGTTTGACTCTATTGTTCAATTCATTATTGATTTCAAAAATATAAGTTTCAACAACGATGAGTTCAAGTCACAGTTTGAGCTATCATTGTTTAGTTTGATCAATTACTCCATAAATCCAACTACCTTAATAGCAGCATCAAAGCCAGAGAATCTCACTAGATTAATCCAATTGACTTTTGGTGATATCAATGTCGACGATGACGACAACTCTCCTTACTACAATAAACCTGTCGAATTCAATTACATCTTTGAAAAATTCAAAACCGTGGGGTTGATTTTATCTGCAACTTCAGTAAATGTAGAGAAGTTGCTAACGGAGAACTGGTTCAGCATATTGTTCAAAGATCTAGAAACTGTTTACTTCAGTATACGACAACAACAACAGAGTCAAGCAGAACAACAACTTATTAATAATCAAAGACTAATCGATATGCTTTTGAATAATTTCAAGTATATCTGTGGGAGGATTGTTCATATTGGATCCAACGAAATGTTGAAGCACAAATGTGAACAATTATTGAAAGATTTATAAATACTATGATGAATCTTTTATTTTATGTACATCTTTTGAATAAATAGTTGTGACGAAAACTCTAGATGGAGAGCAATCTGTATATAAAGAAAAAAAAAAGCACAAAATCTATAACTATGTGTGATAGGTAGCCATGTTTCAATGTGCATGTTTCCTAATCGCAGTGTGATGATAAATGTCATGCAGTCTATAAAACACACTTCCTAGTTGAAATTTTTGCAAAATCACTCCACTTTCTTTTGAATTTTACTCTTTTCTTTCAACTCCACTTCAGCCAACACTCCAGCATACCAAACCAAATGATACTTATCCTGTTTACCCATCATCCAAGTTTCTAACAATTGATTATAGATAATGAAATAATAAATGCCAAAGCCAGTAAACACATGCCACCAACCATGTCCCTCGGTCAAGAAGCCTAATGGTAGACCCAATACGTCTCTTCTTACGCTTCTCAACTGTGAACAAAACACAAAATCCATGTTCCAAATGAAAAAACCAAAGATGAATAACGAAAAGGCTAATATTAGCATCTTATAGATCAGTTTCTTGGCCTTTTCATCAGTTACGATTGTAGAACAAACTTTTAAAGTTTTGTAAATGACACCAAAGTTCAGCATGGCATAAAATGCTTGATGGAATTCAGGGTCTCTAAACACAAAGATGTAAATGTAGGTAAATAATGAAGTTGTGAAGAAAGTGCCCAGAGCCCATAGCAGTTTGATTTTATTAGGTTTGTTCCAGCCAAAAATGTAGCCGAAAGGCAGCGCTGTAACGTAAACCATAGGTAATTCATCCATCAGCTGATACTCATACAATAAAGTCATATGAAACAAGAATGATCCAACACCAACTGAAGCAAACCCAATAGAGATAAACACATACAAAGGACCGAACCCATTTTTCACGGTGGAATACAAGTGGTGCAAAGAAAGACCCAGGAACAGAAAGTTTGTGAAACTGTTGACACATTCAGCTATATATGGGGACAAAACATAGTTCTCTTCGCACCAGTCAATGGTGGCTGTCACAGGGCCCCAATAGCCGACGTGTGTGACAGGTAGTGCATCTGGGTAGTCGAACAACCACATTGTTGTTGCTGTCACTGTTTGACGGTGATGACTGCGCAAGCAAAACAAAAAAAGCAAAGACGACGGTTTAAAATAGTGTCCTGTATTAAACAAAGAAAGACAAGAAAAAAAAAGAGACAAATAAATAGAAACAAGTAGAAAATAGACACTTTTTAAGCTAAATCGATCAGAATCACAGAATCACGGAATCCAAAGAGTTACGGACATAAACAGACAATGGTCGAATGTCGGCCCGGTTGAAGCGGGAAGTTCGCGTGAGGCGTTTTACCGGGCGGCGGCAGGCGAAGGGCGTGCAGAGAAGAGAAAAAAGGGGACAGCCGAGGGAAAAAAGGGGGGCGAAGAGAGGAAGGGACGGATTATTTACTTTGGATAGGTGTATAAGTATAATTGGGCAAGTGTATATGTATATGAGTGTATATAAAAATAGGTATATATATATATATATGGGTATATAGTATCATTCAATCATTTCATCCGGAGTGTTTAAATTTCCAGCTTTCTCCTTCTTTCCATTATCAAAAGGAGGAGTCAAGCTGCTAACATGCTTTTGAGACGCTGCCCTTTCAATCAACCGAACTTCAAAAGGCACTCCGCACTTCCAAACCAACTCGTAATCGTCTTGTTTCCCACAAAACCAGACATTTAACAGCATATTGTACAATACAAAATGGAATATTCCTAAAGATGTCAAGATATGCCACCATCCATGTCCTTCTAATAGTAATGCTCCGAAAGGTAGTCCAATGGTTCTTCTTGCTATGATTAACTTATCACAATATATTGTGTCCAAGTTCCAAATCAAAAAACCAAATAGAAACTCAAATAGTGAAAATGAAACCAGCTTGTACATAAAAGATTTGATTTTTGGATCAGTCACGTATTTTCGAACTAAGAATAGTGATCTGAAAATAATGGAGAAGTTTAATATTGCGTATGAGGCCTGATGTAATTCTGGGTTCTTGTAAACTGAGCAATATACATAGGTCAACACTGAAACAACTAACGTAGTGAAAAAATACACCAGTCTTTTCCCCCATTTGGATTTGACTTCTAATGAGAAAATATAGGCGAATGGCAAAGCAGTAACGTAAATCATAGGTAATTCATCTAACAATTGAAATTCATATTTTAAAGTCATATGAAATAGCCAAGATCCGATTCCAACAACACACATTCCAATTGCACTAAAAACGAAGATCAATCCATGTTTATTCACTATGGCAGAGTACAATAGTCTCATTGATAGAAAGTAAAATGATAAGTTTGTAGTTGAGTTGACTAGTTCAGCGAAAAAGGGTGAGATGACATAGTTTTCTTCACACCAGTCAATGGTTGATGTGACTGATCCCCAATACCCATCATGCGTCTTGGGTTCTTTGTATTCAAATGGTGATAATACAGACTTAACGATTGTTGTAAACTCAGAAACTGTCATTTTTTCTAGGTGCTAGTAATACTGAAAAGATCTATTTATATTGTTCAAAAAATGTATCTTTTACGAATTTTTCTCAACGACTGTGAATTCAAGCTCAATAGAAAGAAAAGAACTGCAAAATGAAGGATATCTGAGAAAAAAGATAAAGATCTGTAGAACAGAAATACGAATAGTTCTGAGTAGGTGTTGTTCTTTGCTAAGTCAAACCTAAATAAAACTGTATTTGAATATAAATTGCAATATATATATATAATTTGTTCTCAAGTTATTAGCAAAAGTAATGTGATGACAAGATCTGCATAGTGATATAAGCGAAGAAGAAACAAAGTGAGTGAAAGATACAATCCAATTTGGAGACAATGTGGGAATCGACAAAGGTCTCAACAAAAGAAAAGATGATTTACTAAGTTGCTGTTGTGCTGGAAAATGGAAAATGAGGGAACGGCGGGGAAAAAGCAACTACAAATCAGTGGTGGCTAGTCCTTTTTAACTTGAACGAATGAAACCAACTACCAATTGAATGCTGGAGAGCACAAAAGAAAAAGAAATAAAACGAGTATAAACTATGAAAAAACCAAAATGTCACCAGTATTTATTATAGTGAACATAAATTATTAGCCTGTAATAATGAAATCAGCTAAGAATTGGCTATTATTAAACTGAACAGGGATAAATAGAATTGTGGTGTGCTGGCATTTCAATTTCTATGATTACGGATTACTGTGTTTCTATATTCTTTATACCAAATATGTGTATTATATATATCTAGATATATATATATAATATAATATATAATGCATATATCTCTCCTTGTACACGCCAGAGATTGCACCACACAACACTGATCAAAATAATTGTAGTGTCACATAACAGATAAATTCAAATCTTGGTGGTATGTAGGAGAGTAGCTGGCTGTTCATTTGGGGTCTGCTAAACACAGACAATACCACAACAGATATCACATTAATTATCACTATTGCTAATCCTCATCAGAGAACTTATCTTTTCATCATATATACACACCTTCTTCTGAGTAGAATACACTATAATACAATACAAATCCGATACAATATACTGTAACATATAACATAATACGCAATTTTTGAAGACCAATTTGTCAAATATATTACGTACGCAAAAATCGCCTCCACAGTAGGGTCGATCGACGCGTCTGTTCTGATTTTTTTGTTCTCTGTTTTGCCAGAATCAGTTTCTCTATTTGATTAACTTGAGTAGAAGAACTACTGGAAGATGTTTTCATTAGTTCTTACATCGGTTCTTACATAGGGAGTTTCCTATACATATATATATCATCATATCTTCTCGGATGAAAGTCCAACTTCATAGATAAACTTTTGTACGCTCACTCTACACTCTACACTCAATAGTCGCCCTTCTATCACTATGGAAGATTCAGCCATAAGCAAGACAGATCCTACATCTTTACAATCATCGTCATTGACAACCACATCCTCTAAACTACCTATCTCTGCATCGGAAAGGTTACAGAAACTGCGACGACTGAAAAACTTGAAAAATTCATCTCGGATAGAAAACAAAAAAGAACTATTCAAAGAGCACGAACAGAAAAAGACAAACATAAAACTCTTGGAAAAATTAAACTCTAAACAGGAGGAAGCTAAAGAAGAACTAAACAGGTTGCAATTACAATCCAAAGGGATAAATTATGAAAGAGTTAAAAATATGAATTACACTATACAAGATGATGAGAATTGGAATAATAAATTGGAGCAAGATAAGACGGAGTTAGATAAAAGGGAATTCCAGAATTATAAACAATTGGCTGAGTCAACATACTTGAAGAATCTAAAGAAACTAATGAAAAATAGTACCCATGAAAGCAGTATAAAAGATTATGAATCTCAAATGGAACTGTATAAAGACTTACAAAACAAAGGTGAATCAGAAGATTCAATAATAGCAAAGCTTACAAGCCGCAAGAAATTAAACAATATAATTAAAGATTTAAAAGAGAAAGATGTCAAATCCTTTAAGAAGCGTAAGACCATTAAAGATGAAGAGGAAGATGAAGATAATGAAGGTGGTAGTATAGGGTTTATCAATGATAAGAACAAGCAGTTCAATGACAAGTTGAACAGACATTACAATAAATATTTGACTGGACTGAAAGATGACATTAGAAGAGGAAGTTCTATATAATCTATATACCCCTAATCTGTGTATGATAAAGCTGTAGTAGCAGCAATAGTATAATAGGACGACCCGAACAATCAGTAAAACAGTAAAACAGGGGTAAAATAGGGGTAAAAAGAGAAAAAGAGAAAAAGGATAAAACTTTAAGGTGTAGAGGTGTATATTTAAATAGTTAACATCCTTACACAATCTAATTACCTCTCTCTCTCTGAAAAAAGTCTTCACTTTTCAGTTGGTGAAGACGATTTTGATCGATTGATTGAGTGATTGATTGTGTCTGGATCTGTGATTCTTTAACTTGTACAAGTGTTTTTTTTGGTTTCAACTGGAACGCCTACCTTTCAAAAAGTTAAGTTTGCTAATTTCTTGTACACTGGTTGTCATTTTATATATAGATAATCAGTTTGTATATATATCTCTGACCTTACAGTATAGTGTATCTCTTCATTGTCTTTTTGTTTTTGGAATCCCAGCCTTCTTAATCCAAACCCCAAAGAACAAGAGAAAGCTAGACAATGTCAGATAAACAACTAGAATCGAATTCGATTAGGGAAGCAGGAGAACTTCCTGAAAAGAAAATTAACAACTTCATTGACAATACCGCTGAACAGGATGATGAAGACGATGAAGATGCTAATTTATCCGGATTAGTTGATTCTTCTGAAGAAGATGAAGACGAGGACGAAGATGAAGAAGCCATCAGAAAAGTGAGAGAAGGATTTATCGTCGATGACGAAGAAGAAGAAGAAGAAAGCAACAGCAGTGATGATGAAGAGAATGCGAATGATAATAACAATGACAAAGATGGCGATTCAGAAAGAAAAAAGAAAAGCAAGAGACATAAGAAAAGAAAAAGAGAAGCCATTAGAAAATTAGATAACGATGACGAATTGGATGAAGATGACTTAGAACTCTTAAGAGAAAATGCCGGTTCTTTGCCTTCTCACCTTGTGGCAAAAAGTAAATTTAAAAGATTGAAAAGAGGAGGTGCAGATGACGATTCCATTTCCGGCGGTAACAAAGAATTACACGACATGTTCTCTGACGAAGAAGCGCAGGATGATATTGATGACGAGAATGCTGTTCTTGATCATGAGGACGACGATAACGAAGACGGTCAAGAAGATGATTTATTAGAAGTCTCGAGAAAATTGAAAAAGAAGCAGCAACATTTGCAACAGCGACAACAACAACAACGTCAAATAGATATGCAAGGTGAATTTGATGATTTCATTGAAGATGATGAATTTTCAGACGAAGATGATGATGATAAAGATGAAAGATTGGCTAGAATGAGATCAACAAAAGCTAAACAGAACAATTTCACTAGTCATTCCCAGTTCGATCAAGATAAATTGGATGAATTGTATGAGATATTTGGTGATGGTGAAGAATATGGATGGGCATTACAAGCTGAAGATGTGGAAGACGACGATAACAATGCAGATGAAGTTGAAGACAACAAAGATGAAGATGAATTGGATGAAAATGGGTATTCAACTACTAAATCTTCCAAGAAGGAACCTAAAGCATTGAACGAAGTGTTTGAATACGAAGAATTGAAAGAACATTTATTAACGGATAAAGATCAAGAAATCAGAATGACTGATATTCCAGAACGTTTCCAAGCTTTACGTGAAGGAATCAAGGAATATGATTTGGATGACGAAGAGTTTGCTAATAAACAACAATGGATAGCGGACACTTTATTCGAAGAAAAATCTTCACTGTTTTTGAATGAAAGAGAGTCGTTAATTGAACCATTCAAGAAATCAGTGGCTCAAATTGTGTACTTTATTTCAAAGGACAATTTGGAAGTTCCTTCCATCTGGAGTTGTAGAAAGGATTATACTTTGCATACTTTCCGTGAAAATGGTCAACTGAAAGTTCAAAAACTTTTGAATGAAAATGATCTTTGGAGAATTGTTCAACTTGATATCGATTACCATGCAATCAGAGAAAAGAAAAAAAATATTGAAGGTATGTTCACTTCTTTAGACACAGTCGATTTATTATACGATGAGTATATCGAAAATTTCAAAACAATTGTTGAATTGCAAGATTTACAAGATTACCTTTCTTTCACATATAGCGCTGAGTTGAAAGATGCCCAATTAGAAAACAGTTTAAATAACTCAACCGTGAAACAAAAATCACATTCTAAATTCGCCGTTTTTGAAAGAATTAAAAAGGATGAAATTTACAACGTTGTTAAAGAAATGGGTATCGACTCTGAAAAATTCGGTGAAAATGTCAACACTAATAATAAGATTTACTTAACTGATGATTATCATGAAAAACCACAAGATTTAATCAAACAAATAGTTGAGAATGGTTCATATTTTGACTCTATAGATAAAGCTACTAATGCGGTGAAACAGATGTTTTCAGAAGAGTTGCTTTATAATCCTAAATTGAGAACTCATTTAAGATTAGCTTTCCAAAACTATGCCACCATTGATATTGAGTTAACAGAAAAGGGGAAAATCAAAATAACTGATACTTCAACATACGCTGATTTCAAATATGCCATCAACAGACCTACAGAGTCATTCAATTATAAACCTGACCTATTTTTAAGAATGTTAGAAGCTGAATCGTTAGGTTACGTGAATATCAAAATTGGTTTGAAAAACACTTTTGAAAATTTCACAAATCACTTGTTCTCATTCTTAGGATCGGATGGTACCTCAGATATAAGTGTTTCTTGGAATAAACTGAGAAGAGAATGTTTGAACATCGCATTAAGGAAATTAATACCTATTATTTCACTTGACGTTAAGGAGAAAGTCAGATCGAGTAGTGAAAGAGCACTGTTTTTCGAAGTCAGAGAAAGCTTCATGAACAAAGTTGATCAGGCTCCTTATCATCCATTGCCAAACTCCAAAGGTACCGTGCCTAAAGTGTTAGCAGTTTCAAATGGTGATGCACACAGAGACGCTGCCGTTTTAGCCATCGCTATGGACTTTGACGGATCTATCGCTGAACATGTCAAATTTGAGGAGAATTACAGACGACCTGAATTTGAAAATCAGTTTGTTGATTTGGTCAACAGATTTAAACCTGAGGTGATTGCTGTGTCCGGGTACAACGTTCAAGTTTCCAATTTGTTTAGACGTGTTCAAGAGATTGTCAAGACCCATAATCTGGTTGTGGAAATTGATGAAGAGGATGCAGCTTACACTCCAGATGATGACCAATCGGTTGAAATCCCAGTGATGTATGCCGTCAACGAAACAGCCAGACTTTTCGAGCATTCTGAAAGAGCAAATCAAGAGTTCAGTGATAAACCGGTTGTGGCGAAGTTCTGTATCGGTATTGCCAGATATGTTCAAAGTCCATTATTAGAGTACATCTCATTAGGTGATTCTATCACTTCGGTGTCCATGCATAAACACCAGACTTTGTTATCCGAGGAGAAAATCATGCAAGCCATTGAATCAATATTTGTCGATGTGACTTGTTTAGTCGGTATAAAGATCAACGAAGCTGTTAGATCTCCATATTTGGCGAATATGTTACAGTACGTTTCTGGGTTAGGTCCAAGAAAGGCCACCAGTCTGATCAAGAATATTGAATCCAATGGTGGATCTTTACTAAGAAGAGAGGATTTGATCTTGAAAGGTCTGACCACGAAGAACATTTTTTTGAACTGTGCTCCATTTATTGAAATCCCTGTTCCAGATAGACACGACAAAGAGGTTGAATTATTGGATGCCACCAGAATTCATCCTGAAGATTACGAACTTGCCAGAAAGATGGCAAGTGACGCATTGGACTTATCCGAGGAAGAAAAAGAAGAATTGGAACAAGAAGAAGGCGGTGTTGTCTCTAAATTGTACGAAGAAGGTGTTGAGAAATTGGATGATTTGTTACTTGAAGGTTATGCTGATCAATTAGAAGAACATGGTCATAGAAAGAGAGCCACTTTAGAATTGATTAAAGAAGAATTACAAAACAATTATGAAGAACTAAGAAAATCCTTCCACGTGTTGACAGAGGATGAAGTTTTCGAATTACTAACTTCCGAAACTAAAGAAACATTCCAAAGAGGTTTAATGACTCCAGTGATAATTCAAAGAATTGATAATAGATTCTTATTGACAATCACTCAGTCGGGCGTTCTTGGTAACATCTCAAGAGCTAATATCTTCCCATACGGTGATAATACAAACATCCTGAACAAGTTCCAACCGGGCCAAGCTGTTCAAGCTGTGATTAAATCCGTCGATTATGTTAACTTCAAAGCTGAACTGTCTTTATTAAAAGAAGATTTAGAAAGAGCTTCGGCACTAACGAACACCAAAGTGGAAAAATTCACTGGTCAATGGGATTTTGAAGCTGAAACTAAAGATTTACAGAAAGATATCGATGCCGAGAACAAAGATAATAACACCAAGAGATTCTTGAAACATCCATATTTCCGTAACTTTAATGCTAAACAGGCTGAGAATTACCTGGCTTCTAAATCCAATGGGGAATACATCATCAGACCATCGTCAAAGGGTATTGATCATTTAACCATCACTTGGAAGATTGAAAATCAACTCTTTCAACACATTGACGTGGCAGAACATGACAAACCTAACGAGTATACATTAGGTCGTATTTTACAAGTTGGAAATTTCAAGTACCATGACTTGGACGAATTGATTGTTTCCCATATCAACAACTTATTCTTGAAAGTGGAAGAGATCAAGAATCACGACAAGTTCAAGAACGATCCATTGAACGATACTAGAACTTGGTTGATCAGGTACTCGAAAGCGAACAAAAACAGATCATGTTACTGTTTCTGCTTCAACCATAAAGCTCCTGGCTGGTTTTTCTTGTTATTCAAGTTGAATGAACAGAACGATAAGATATATACTTGGAACATTAAAGTGTTGCCTAATGGGTTCCAATTACATGGTAATTTGTATCCTGATATGGTTCATTTGTGTAATGGTTTCAAGACGTTGTTGCAGAATCAAATGAGTCAAGCAAAGAGTTCTGGTTATAATGGTGGTTATAACAGATATTAAGGAGGAAGTGTATTTTTTTATGTTATTATTAGTGTGTGTTTCTGTTTTTTTTTGAACTGTTCTTGTTATTAATCCAAACGTTTTGAAAGCTTTTTGGTTACCTTACGTTTTGTCTTGAATTTTTTCGATTTTAGTCTTTTTCTTTTTTGTTTTTTTGTTGTTGTTCCGAAAATTTGTTACTATTATTATTACTCTGTATGTACTTAAAATGTTTTACTGTTACCTTATAACTGCTGCTTTAAAAGCGTCTCATACCATCATCACCATAGTTTACTTCCCCTACTTGTTAGCTGAAAAATTAAACGCACATAAATAATTCAATTATTAGTATGTAAGATTAATGAAAATAGGGGATGAAAGATAAGAGAGAAGGAAAATATCAGATCCACAAAATAGTAAGCATCGAACTACTTTGTAAAGAAAAAAGAAGAACAAGAAAAAAAAAAACCCCCAGGATAAGTAAGTAAGTCCATATATCTATATGCGAATTGTGCTGACATCCAGTCAAGTCAACTGCTCAGCAGTTACTCCACAAGTGGAGACTGAGATTGATCATCAATTAGAATATCCTTAATGACGTGATTTTCCTCAGCGATTCTAATACCCAAACAAATCAAATAAACAGGTCCGATGAAAACCAACACGGCCCAAGCGTGACATAAAAGAGCAAGTCCAGTGAGCTCAGGTAAGATATTCAAATAGTAATTAGGATGCTTCACGTAAGTGAATAACGGATGTTTGATCAGTGGATGATCTTTGGCAATCATAAGCTTAACAGTCCAGTACTCGCCTAGAATTTTAACAACAGCTGCCAGAGCAATAAGTCCGAATAAGTTCGTGACGAGTCCAATTATTGTGTACTTGTCAACGTGATAAGTACCTTTTTGGGAAGTCAAATAGTAGTTTAGTAAACTGAGAATGTACCAGAGTAAATGGAAAGAAATGAGACCAATTGTGGCAGATTTGCCCCGCTCGTAACCTCCATCAGCTAAGATTTTCTTCTCATTTTTCTTCGAGATAGCCATGAAGTATAATCTGACAAGTAGCAGGATAGGTAAGTAAACATCTAAAAAACTGTACATCGTGGGGGTCTACTGTAATAGGGAAGTAAAGTGGAGGTGGCGTGATTGTGAATTGACCGAAGTAAGTAGTTATTATAGCTAATTAACCTATTTTTATGATTTAATATGTAGGTAGGTAGAAGAAGACAACGAGTGTTCAAAATGTACCTGTAAAATAGAACTTTATTCAGTTTATTAGTAACGAAACTTATATAACAAGTAATCAAATAACAGGAAAAACCAATTGTCAATGGATATGAAGCATCATATCGACACACGGAGGATGACAATGTTGAATCAATTTTCGGAATTGGAGTCAAAAATATAAGTTTTAAAGTTGAGATTAATAAAAAAAGATATCCGGATACAGTCGGTTTCGCTGTTTGCGGGCAACGGCTGGTCGGTTGTAAGCATCGATGCCCATTGGCTCGAGTTTCTTTCTCTTCAGTTTATGTGTGTATTTTTCCAGATGTGTAGTTATTTGTCTTTGTGTGGAGACACCCATGTGTACATACAAATATACATATACACATATACATATATCTTCTATATATATCTATATCTATGCTATCTCCGTCGAGAGGAGACGGAATTCCGCAGGATCTTTGTGAACTGCCGTTTTGGGACGTGTGGGTGTAGAGAACTGCAAATACGAGACAGAACTCCACCGCGCGGGGCCCAGTGAAAAGTCACCGGGGCAAATTTCGGCACGTAAACGTCAGAGGAGACCCCAAATGTGGAGCAGTGGATGCGTGTGAATAAATCATAAATAAGTTATTAAAATAACATAACATAACATAACGACTCCTACAACGGCACTAGAAAAAACCATTTCAAATGCTTCTTGGATCTCTGATTCAGACCAAACAAGTTGATTTACACAGATCGGCGTCAAGAATAGTATGCATTGGGTCGTTAAAAGGGCAAGTGACCATTGGAGACTGGACCCATTTTGACACTCGAGAAACCGTCACGTTCCGTTGACCATATTCTTTGTTTGTGAAACAATCGATAAAGCAGTCGCCCGTGTAATCTTTAATCTTTGAAACAAAATCGATTCTCGCAGGCTAACAAAATTTGAGGGGTGAAAAAAAAAGGGGTTTAAATGTTTGTGCAAGGATGTCAATGTGATTAAATTGGGCTGTGCAGGGTTCATTTCTGTTTGTTTCTTGTTTGTTTACCCTTGTTCAACAGAGTGAGTGGTCAAGAGATCAGATTGGTTTGGTTTGTCTCTACTCTTCTTTATCTGTCAGTCTTGTTTAACTCTAGTTACTACCATAGGCCTATTCCCACACAAATATACTCGTTTCCATTTCTTTAGACGCCCTCAATGACAAAGTTTTACTTCAAAGTAATCACCCTATTGATCACTTTCGTAGCGGCTGCTCTGAACTTGTATATCTATACGTACCCCAGTCTATCTTGTGAACAATGCAGTTGGAAGCACTCTTACAGGGACCGTGAGCAGTTGACCCCAATTGAGCAAAAACTACTAGCTTTGCCATATATTGGGGACGTTGTTGAGAGTCGTTTTCTTCAAGAAGATTCGAAATTGCTAAATAAGCAAGATCCAAAAGATATCAGACTCTTGACAATTGGAGACCCTCAGATTAATGGGAATTGGCCTTCCACTCCTTATATTAAAAGATTGGATAATTTAGGTAATGATTACTATCTAGGTCACATTTATAACGTGATGAAAACCAGATTACAACCCGATATCGTGGTTGGAATGGGAGATTTGTTTTCTTCTCAATGGATCGGCGACTCCGAATTCTACAATCGAACTAAAAGATACATGACTAGATTATTCCCAAGGCCTATTGAACAAACATTCGCCGAGTTGAACTTTCTTGAAGAACATAAAGATGTCGATTGGGACTCTTTCTTAGATTGGTTTCAAACAAAACTTGCTGAAGGTTACTTCACCACCTCGGAACCATATCACTATGAAGATATCAAAGACTGGACAAGCGCAAACTTGACCAATGAACCATTATTTATTAACCTTACTGGAAACCATGACATTGGATACGGCGACACTACATACCAGCATATGGCAAGATGGAACAAATTATTTGGTAAAGACAATTATTGGATTGAATACGATAACGATACCACCCACCCTTGGAGAATCGTTGTTTTGAATTCATTAGCATTAGATGGACCTTTATTACAACCTGAGTTCCAAGAATACACTTGGCAGTTTGTCGATGCTTTAAATAAGAAACCATATTATGGATCCACTATCTTATTAACCCATGTCCCATTTTATAAAAAAGAGGGTCTATGTATGGATGGACCAAGAGTTGAATACTACACTGAAGAGAACGTAACTCCAGATGCAAACTATCGTGTTGGCTTACTTAAATCAGAGAACCATTTGCAATTCGAAACTTCTCAACGTGTCTTGAATGCGGTTTTCCAGAACAGCAAGTCTGGAATCATCTTAACTGGTCATGATCATGAAGGTTGTGAAAATTATTTCAATTTCCACAACGACTCCCAACTATGGGAAGCCTCCAAAGAAATGGAGTCTGAAAAGTACATCAAGGAAATCACTGTGAGATCAATAATGGGTGACTTTGATGGTAATGTCGGGATAATGACTGGCCATTATGATATGGAAAAAGAAATCTGGGAGTTTGATTTTAGTTTGTGTCCCTTTGTAGTGCAACATGTTTGGTGGGCTGCTAAAATTTCTTCAGCTTTGACCTTGTTGTTGTTGCCTATTTACGTATTTTTTTGAAAACTTTAGCAAAAAAAAAAAATATTTGTCTATATATATATTATATTATATTATATTATATTTAATATCTCATAAGCATGGTTGACTTCACTTTAATGTATCAACTACTTGTTGCTTTGCCTAAAGACTTGGAGAACCAATTTATCCAACCAACAACCAAAGCCATTTTACTATAATTTCCATATAAACAAATCAAAGAAACGAGAAAAACTTATCTCACTTTACATTCTATCAACAGGAGTGATACCTAACAACTTCAAACCATTATTCAACACTTGTCTAACGGCAGAGAACAATGCTAATCTGGCCAACAACACTTCTTTCTCTTCACCCATCACCCGTAACACTTTATAAGTGGATGAAAACTGATGAGTCAACTTGAACAAGTACGTGACGATAGTGGAAGGCTCGTGGTTCTTAGAAGCGTATCTTAGAGTATCTGGGTATGAAGCAAGGATTCTAATCAAGGCTTGTGTCTTTTCCTTTTGGTTTTGTAATTGCTCTAGTTTCTTGGCATATTCTTCCTCCGACAACCCTTGCTTCTTCAATGCTTCTTCGGAACCGACTAAGTTTTCAAATGACATATTAGCGGAGACTAATTCTGCAGGATCAACACCACAGTTTCTTTCAATAGATCTCAATCTGGAATGGGCGTATTGTAAGTAAGGACCAGTGTCACCTTCCGATGACAACATTCTTTCCCAACCAAACTCATAATTGTTGATTCTCTTCGATTGCATATCTTGAATCATAACAGCAGAGATACCCACTAAATCGGCAACCTTCTCAGGGTCTTCCACTTGGGCAAACTTCTCTTGGTTGGCTTGCATGATCTCAAGCATCTTAGCTTTCACCGCTTCCAAGATATCATCTAAGAAAACAACAGTACCCTTTCTAGTAGACATACCCAACACCATACCAAAGTTCACGTGCACCAATTCATCCTTGGCCCATGTGTTACCCATCAACTCTAAGATCTTAAAGAATTGTTTAGTGTGTAAGTCTTGTTGAGAAGCAATGACATAGATCATCTTATCGAAACCGTACACTTGCTTACGTTCAGTAGCAGCACCTAAATCTCTAGTCAAGTATAATGAAGTACCATCAGTTTTTTGAACTAATACTTTACCCAATTTTTTCTCTCCAAATTTCTTCAAGTCAACCAACAACGCACCTCTGTCCTCAGTGACTAAATCTTTCTCTTTCAAGACTTTAGTCACTTCGTCCATGGATTCTTGACTGACTTGAGATTCTCCAGAATACACGTCATATACAATGTTCAATCTAGCATAAGTTTGAATATATTTGGCGATCGACAAATCTCTGAATTTTTTCCATAAAGCAATGGATTTTTCATCACCTTGTTCCATATTTCTAAAGAAAGCTCTAGCTTTACCATCAGTAGAAGTAGCCTCTTGTAGTGGTTCACCACTAGCTTCTGCAGCTTCTTCTTCGGTTTTAATGTCAACGTTAACTTTCACGTACACATCAAACAAATGTTGAATAGGATTCTTAGCCAATTCTTCTTCAGATCCGTATCTATCGAAACCAACAGCTAATAAACCGAATTGTTTACCCCAATCACCTAGATAGTTCATTCTAACAACTTCCCATCCTAATTTCTCGTACAAGTTGGACAAGAACCCACCAATAATGGTAGATCTTAAGTGACCTGCATGGAAAGGTTTTGCAATATTTGGAGATGAGAATTCAACAATTATTTTCTTGTTTTCACCTAATGGCGCAGAACCGTAATCTTTAGTTCTGGTCAAAACATCTTTAGTGACAAATTTCAACAAGAACTGAGTATCGAAATAAAATTGTAAGAACTTACCTTGTGCAACAACTTTCAACAAGTAACCACCCAGTGGGAATTTTTCAGCTAATTCCGTTGCCAATTCATCTAAATTACCTTTCAATCTTAATCTAGGTAAAGGAACAATCAAATCACCCTTCTCTAAGACAGTAGACCATTCTAAACACTGATATGCTAACTTCTTGTCAACATTAACTAATATAGATAATTGGTCAGCAATATAGTTTCTGCACAAATCGACAGTGTTGGACTGAGGATAAGAACCTTCCACCGAAGGAGGTAATGATAAATTTAATGATTGTAATGAAGAAGTTAAAGTCTCGACGGAACCGGTCATGATTGGGATTCTTGGTTTCGGTATATATATTTGGGAGTATCCTTTCAAATCTTTGCTTTTATGAAATGCTGAAGTTGTTGAATGAAAAAATTTGAAATAAAAATTTGTTCTTTGTCTAGTTAGTCCTATCAGTAATGTTGTTGTAGATGATGGGTACTTGAACATATATATATCGCTAGTGTATGTTTCTTCAGACTAGTGAAATTTCCTTCGATTTTTTCACCTAAAAAAAAAAGCAGAAGTTTAGTTCAGTTACTCTAAGGTTTTGTCTTCGAGTGCTGTTGCTATTAAGAAGTGGCTAATATTACGAATAGACTGTCCTCCTATCACCATGACGGATTGAAACCACCAAGAAACGCAGATACACTTCTTCTCTCCATGATTTGTGACTAATTTTCAATCAGAACGAAAAAAAAATTAAAAATGTCGTGAGAAAACCGAAACTTTGGGCGGTTGTCAAAATGAGGAAATATTTTTTTTTTAATCCTGTAATAGTCAATTAGGGATAAATTGGCCATTGTGTTTCTCAGTCGTTACATACATTCAATTAGTTTATTTAATATACCCATGTATATATATATATATATGGCTTACTGTTCTTCATCCTTTTCCTCATTTTTGCATTTCCAAGAACAGTCGATATCCCACCTAGAACCACTAGCATCAAAACTGACATACTTGACAAACTTCAAAACGCACTCATCTCTAAACATCAAACTGAGCTTATTCCAGCATGCTTGTGACTCATAGACCACAGAATCAGTCTTCTCCGATGATTTATAAATAGCAGCCTCATCTTCATTAAATTCGTTACTTTGCACTTTCTTTCCTATCTCATCATTCACGTTTCCGTCTTCTTCTTCTTCGTCATCATCATCTTCTTCATCGTCATTAGTCATACACAATTCATATCCACCCAGTTCCCCAGCGTCCCAACCGCTACTAGGAGTTAAGTTCAAAGTAGCCTCTAATAAACCATCTAAAATAGCTTCATCTTCATTATGTTCCAATTTAGTAGCCAAAATGAAATCGTGGCCGGGTCTGAACCTACGAATCAAAAGCTGATCTTTTAAAATACTCAAACCAGTAACTAAGTATAACCACTTTTTAAAGGGTAAACTTTTCAGAAACGTTGCCAGCTCTGTTAATTTCAAGCTCACTTCGTAATTGGAAACTAAAGATGGATTTTCAAGTAATTCGGAATCTGGAATTTTCTGCAGTTGGATCGATTGTTTGATTAATTGTGAAGTTAATTGGAAATTAGGCAATTCTTGGGCCTTCGCTTGGTTTAATTCTAAAATTGACTGAGCATCGTCAATATTCTGCTCTTGTAATCCGTCAATGTACAAGTATCTCTGTTTATGTGGAGGCACAGCAAGCTTCCAAGGGTATTTAACTTCGGATTGCCGTTGTGGCATTCCGGGATACTCATTCAGCTCTAATTTTTTCAACTGCTTCTTCAACTCGGTGCTTGACTCCATGTTCAAGAATGAGTGAATATCGAAAACCGATTCATCAACAAATATCTTATTCAAACGTCTGATTGAATCCTCAGTGAGCAAAGATGGATTCATAAATTTTTTCAAACTCTCTAAATCAAACTCGCTTAACTTAAATTGACTCGTATCTTCTTCATTATGAACAATTTTCAACTCTTTCAATTCAAACTCAGGCAACTCATTAAACTGCACTTTTGGAAAATCATACTCTTTCAACTCTTTTGACTCCAACTGTTGCAAAGTTGACAACGCAACGGTTTTCTCCTGCTCTCCTTCAACAAACCCATCTTCACCTATTTGTGGAATGTGGAACCACCCTTGGATAGACAAACGTTGTTTGTTCTCCACTTTGACTTCTTCAACATCATGAAACGACAAACCCGGCTGCACGGTAAAAAATGCGATCTGATTGAACTGAGGTGTCAATTTACTGTCCCAGTCCGATTTAGGAACATTAGGCACCACGGAGTCAAATAGTCGTAGAGATCCACCATAGTGTGGTTTCCATGTCTTGCCTGGTTCGGGCATGTACAGGATGAAACTGACTCTTCTTGATCCAATCACATCGTCATGGGTTAACAAATGGCACCCTTTAGTGTAAGTGTTGATGCTCATGTCTGTCTTAATTCCACTTAGTTTCCCACATCCAGTAACTGATGATACGTAGTCTCTGAACGTCTGTGAGTATATTGCAGATCTGAGTTTCGATAAACTAGGTAATCTCGATAAATCATCTTGAGACATCCCTGATAAATTGGCCAAATCACCGCTTTGATGAACTCTGTAAATGTCCGTTTCTTTAGTAGTAAATTGGATCTCGGATATTACTTCTTTTCTCACGTTACGCAGTAACTCATCATTGATTAAATTCTTAATGGTTCCCCATCTATAAGGTCTTGAATCAGCTATAGATCGTTGTAAGTTTTTTCTATAAGTTTCGTCAAAGATATGTGGTTGAAAGTATTCTTTTGCTTTCTGTTCTTCTTCTGCAGATTGTTTTATAGTGATAAATGATGATGACTTCTTGTTGTTAAACGTTGATGGAGTTGATGGATCATCCTTATTGATCTCGATGATTGACCTTTTTTGAGGCAAGACTGATGATGGAGATGCTGTCATGACTATGTGTAAATGCGTAGCCTCCGGATTTTATTGCTCTAGTACACACTCAGTAGCAAAACAGATTATATGTATAATAAAAGCCAATTTAAAGCACTTCAAGGGAAAAAAGTCATCACATCCAAGTTCTGAAAAATCAATCCAGAAAAAGATTAGACCACATTGGGTTATGTGCATATGACGACACAAAAAAAAAAAAAAATCTGACGCTTCTGCAAAGGAAAAAATGGTCCGATCTGATGTAATATCTCAATTGGTCTGTTTGTAGAATTCCTCAGTTTATACATATTTTAAGATTCATGTTGGCAGCGTTCTACTGTAGCATAACTGAGCGAAACTTTTGTTGGCATTGTTATAGATTGACTGTGCAGATATTGTCCAGAAAACTTTTGTGTAGATTATATTATATCTTTGATAAACACTCTATAATCACGTCTTTTTCCCTGTTTTATTATTTTTTCCCCTTTGGATGCCACCGTCAATAATAGAATCTCTTAAGAACTGAGCAGATTTTCATCTGCTCATTCGAATGAAGAATTGAGATTCGACGTGACATGACAAAAAAATTGAATATTCAACAGTAAAAGAAGCAAAACTATTACACTACATATCAAAGGAAGATATATATAGAAAAATTGAGAAGCCAGATCAGACTTATCATAAAGCAAGTGTTAACGGACTCTAAACGTAAAAGACGTTATAACAAAAACCTCTCAGGACTCTCTAAGATTAATATTCATGTCTCACTTTTCTTCTATTAGTTCTTTCTCTAGTTGGACTAAATGTGATACAGAAGTCTATAAATACTGAAAAAAAAGTAAAACAATCAAGATAAGGGAGACAGAACAAATTCATAAACAAAAATTTTAAGAAAAAAAGAGGAAAAGAATAATACGGTCAATTAAAATGCGTCAAAAAACACGTAAAAGAGAATAAAAGAGAACAAAAGAGATTAAAAGAGATTAAAAATATAATAACAACTATAAAAAAAAACACAACACGAACAAAAAATTACAACAGGCACTGATCAATTTTTGTAAATTTGATATACATCTAAATCTGTTCAAAAACAAAAAAAAAAAAATAGCATGCATAATTAGACCTGTAAGCTAAAAAAGTACATTTGATTGTTCAATTGATATTTCCATCAATGAATCAATGACGAGAACCAACAACACCACCAACAACACCACCGACGATAGCCAAGATTAAGATAACAGCAACCCAGAACAAAATCCATCTTAATCTTCTACCTTTCTTCGCATGATCTCTAGCTTTGACGACATTAGCATCACCTCTTTCGACATAATCTTGAGCCACGTTAACGTTTTCATTGATATTGTCGAAAACAATATCTTGTTCAAATACCAAACCTTGTAAATCAGTGAACAATTGATTTAATTCTGCTGCCATTCTTTCAGTTCTTTCAACTTCCATATGTCTAGCTTGAACCTCTTGTAGGACAGTAATAGCTTCACCTCTTCTGTTAGACAGCTTAATTGCGTTATCAAACACTTGTTGATCACCTGAAGTGTAAACGAAGTCAGCAGCTTCTTCATAAGTGGCTTCTGGGTTGACAATTTTATATTGATTGATAGCTTTTTGTTTATTTGATTGGTTGTAATTATCCTCAATTTTAGCCAATCTTGTAATTGAAGATCTAAACTGAGTAGTCAAATTTTCGGCCTGTCTCTGTTTATCAGTATCTTGACCACATAACTTGTATAACTCCTGTAATTTAGGTCTGATAGTGTTTTTTTGTAAATCACTAATATTATTATTGGAGTTATCAATTTGTCTTTGTAAAGAGTTAATTTCTTCAGATCCAATAGCATTTAATGAATCTAATTGTAATCTTTCTAATCTTTCAATTAAGTCATTATAATCGACTAAATCGTCCTTGATAATTTGAACTTGATTGAAGAACAAGTTTGTATTGTTACCACTACTCAACTCATACGCATTTTGTTGTTCATAAGGGTTACCTTGACCAGCGGCATATGGGTTGTCGAACTGCATAAAAAGAATGTGAAAAGATGGTTAGTATGAATGAGAAAGTGAAAACAACGACAGCAGATAACGCTGAAATATATAATGAGACAAGTACGGTAATGTTAAGGCGTTATAAAGTCTTGCCATATCAAACATTATCTATGCACCCCATGTCACGATATGATTGTGTTATTCCTTTCAAATGGGAGTGTGTAAGAGTAGGTTGGCATTTCAAACCGACAAGTTCCTCGGCTCAGTCCCCAATATGATATAACATGTAACAACACATCAACATAAGACAGATGAAATAAAGCAAAAATAGAAAGAACATACGTTACTCATGGTTTATATAGATGTGGATGTGTCTATATATGTTGGCAATTTTAGAGAGTATATGGCTTATCCAAATAAATTAAATTAAACAAATAAATATATAACTCAGCCGATAATCAACAATGGTCAAATCTCTTAGTCTTTTCGTTTGCTTGTCCTTCCGGCCATTTTGCAGAATTCATTTTCTGTCTTGGGAAACGCTTAAAATAGTAATAATCTGTGATTAGGTGATTCCTCACGTAATACACAGCTGCACGGGTTTATTTTTAAGTGGCTGGTGTAGGGGTTATATGCTGAGGCATGTGGCCTAGCCCAACAAGTCGATCGACGTGATCGCAAATGGAATTATACATGAATAGAGGTCGGTCGGTCTAATTTCTGTGCCTTTGATTCTCGATACAGAGTTGGTGGCAGGGAATGTTCTAGGCACATAATCCTACTCCTATGACCTGATGGATAGATTATTCAATTAATTGACGATTCCAAGGTATATGCGGTATCTGATTCATCCCCTAAAAAGTCTACAAACTTGTAATAAGAAAAAAAATAGGTGAGAGCTGTCGTGTATAGTAAATAATTCTTCCCCAGTAACCCTATTCAAAGAACATGCCTAACTTATTCATAAAAAGAACTTTCGCAAGTTTATCGTAGCGTAAGTTTCACTAGATAAATTTAAAGAATACCTAAAAGCTTCTTTCTCTTAACTTCCTTCTCTTTGATGACTTGACCATCAACGGCATATGGGTCAATGTCATAATTGGTAAAGTTCATATGGTTGACGCCATGAGTAAACAACAAGTCCAACTCTTCAGGTGTTCTGTCTTTGGTTTCAGGTAATCTGAAATAAGCCCAAACTAAACACACAGTACATGTACCGGCGTAGAAGAATCCTGTCTTACCAGCCCAGTTCCATGCGGTTTTATTGATCATATATGGGTGGATAACGCCCATGATAATACTCACAATATAGAATGAGTTTCTTGCTAATGACACCGACTTGGCTCTTAGTCTCATAGACGAAGTTTCTGCGATAATTGAGAAACAAATAGGACCTAAAGATAAGTAAAAACTAGTGGCCCAAACGAACAAGATACCACCTTGTGCCATTAAAACACCTTCACTGTTTGAAACCGATGATAAGATTCCAATCAAGATTAAAATCGCATCACAAACAAATAGACCCACAATATATATTGTTCTACGTCCAACATATGTCATAACCCAGCCTGACGAGATAACGCAGACAAATCCCAAAGCCAAGATACCAACCGTGAACTTGAAAGAGTTTGAAGCACTAACACCAGCTTGAAGCAAGAAATAAGTTGGATTACCACCAAGATTTAATCCACACAATAATTGAGCAGCATAAGCCATCATAACAACCTCAGTTCTCCGTAAGTCCACACCTTTGAAACAATCGAAGTATGAAGCGCCTTTTTGAACTTCTTCTTCAACTTCTAACGTATGCATGATTTCAGCAAGAGTATTGGTAGAAGTATGGTAGTTCTCAGGAATTGTTAACCTATTTAATGCGTGTTCGGCCTCTTCAAACTTACCATGCTTGGCTAACCACCATGGAGATTCGGGACAGAAGTAGATACCAATAGCTAAAGGAAGAGGCCAAATCCATTGAAGACCGAACGGCAATCTGTAAACAATAGAGCCTGTTTTTCCTTGCATACTTTGCATGACACCAGCACTGATAAGTTGTCCAGCAACCCAACATAAATCAACAAAAATTGTAAAATATCCTCTCATTGCTGTAGGCAACACTTCACAAGCATAGGCTGGAGCCATGACTGCAATACAACCCCATGGGATACCCAATAGCATTTCACCGGCCAATAACATACCTAGATCAGTTGCGAAGAAAACAATGAAAATCAAACACGTACAGGAAATTAAACAACCCAGGACGGTCTTTCTGTATCCAAATCTATCAATTAGGAAACCATGTGCCATAGCACCAAGGATACAACCAACATTAGTTGAATTAGCAATAGCATTTTGCCACTTAACAGGGATAGAATAGCCAATACCTTCATAATAGGTACCGTATCTCTCGGCAAATGCTTGTTGACCATATAAAGAGGCAATCAAGACGGTATCATATCCTTCCATGACAATGCAGAATGAGACTAAGACACTCCATAAAGCACCTTTGTAGTAAAGCCTAAAATTTTCTTTCACTGTGGTATTATGCTGCAGTTCGGTTGCCTGTTTAGCTTGCTGAACTAAAATTTTCTCGTCTTCGTATTTTTCACCTGCGGCATTATCTTCAGCATCCTCCAGATGTTCAGCTTGTATTTTAATCTCGGTCGAATCGCCGATTATTTTTTTCTCATCAAGAGGAGACGACATATTGCTCTTTTTAAAACTGTCACTATATACTTGAATGTAGATTGATCTGTTATAGAACGCTATGTATTAAGTTGAGTTCATTGCCAATATGGACAATACAATTAACCTCAAAACTGAAGAACCATGAAGGTATTTATATATTCTGAAATTTCTCTCTAATCATTCAATTATCTCACATCTCTTCAAATACCTGCACCAATGTTATCATCCCCAACATCATACCCAAAAAAATATTCATATCCAAATCTTGAGATCTTCTCTCCTCAATACACAGTGTCTGCTGTCGATGGTATACCAATTAGGCAACAATGCCAGAACTGAACGGCTTTATTGTGGGGAAACTGTAAAATTCTGGGGAAGAACAATAAAGTAGTGTCCTGCAGGTAAAACAATAATGTCGCAGTGGTTGCATGGTCCCTCCCTCCTGCATATTGTTATTTTTCGCCTGTTTAATGATTTTTTGTATTCTATTTGTAGGAAGGGAGGTGAAGCAGGTGTCTGACGCCACGCCAGTATTAAGTCTAATTTGATTGGTATTTGTTTATACCTGGAGGAATACTGGTCATCATTAGCAATTGTGTATCTTTGCCATGTTAACAAACATGAATTCTCCTCGGTTGACACTACATATTTTGGATCGCCTGTTACAAAACCCTATATAGCTCCAGGCCATATGTGATTGTTTGAACAGCCAGAAGAGTATTACAGAGCAAGACTAGTCTAGTAAGTTCTAAGTGTAGAGACAAAATTTATTAAACTATATCCTTACCTGAGGTTGGTCGACAGGTCAAGCAAATGATAGGAATGAACAGGACTGACATAGGTGATGTCATGAGCCATAGTGGTTCCAAGTAAACCTGTGTAACTATTCCTTATTGACTGTAATAATTAAAATAATAACAAAGGTCGAAACAAGAATTTTACAATAATAAAATGACAAAAAAAAATATATATGAAGCACTTAAACCAATAGAGCGTGTATGTAGTTTAAATCCTTTCAGTTACCTAAAAAATCGTCTTGTAATGATCCTATACCCCATGTTCCTCTTCATATACCACTTCCCTTTTAGGTAGTTGATCCAGATTTGTGCTCAAACTATTTGCCTCAAGTCTCAGTCAACAATCGTCTTAAGGCACTATCCTGGAACCCAGAGACTCTACCCTTGTCTAACAACTCTTAACTCGCTCTTCTATATTTGTTTGAATAGACTTGTTGACGGAAAACAGACCTTCCACTCCCCCTTTCCCCCATCTTGCCTCCTGAGTTCATGGAAGGTTTCTTTATTTGATTAAGGGAGTTTACTTAGAATTTATGGCACAGCTACGATTCTGTCGTCGCTGCCTATGTAGGCGAATATTACTAGAGAAGTCAAAAGCAAGTACCAACATGTATAACAGATGATAATGCGGTGACTGGCAAAAGTAATCTTCCAACGCAGGAACCACTGCTAATATGAGAAGTAGCCCCCCTGGGGTAAAACAATTAGTTTATGGTAAGACAATCAGCAACCAACCAATGGCGAGTCATAACTGATAACAGGTAGGAAGTTTGTGTTTTTTTTTTTTGGTATTCGATCATCTACAGAGAATGCTAGAAAATGGTCAATTCTAATGTCAAACCTCTATAGAAACATCATATCATCCTTGAAGGGTACTGTTTCCACCTGTGGTGGGCTATAGAAATTTTATTACTGTTATTATGGCCCATTTAAGTAAACTATTTGTGGGCACACAGTTGTTTCCTGTTTATGACCTACATGGTTTAGCTCCGGTGTTAACTTTCTTTTATTATGTGTTATGTCTCCGGTTACCGACCTAAACAAGTAGCTGTTGTTTTTGTTTGTGTCCCATTTTGTAGGGGGAAAGCTTCATTTTTAGTCTGACTCTCTCCTGACTTTAAAAGAACTCTCTCTCTCTCTGGGAGATTCACTACAAGGGTACTCGCTGCGATGACCTGTACTATTTTCCCACCCTTAGGACTGTTTCTTGCACATACCATTTCGCTCAGCCCCTCGTATCGGGTTAGTTGAAATACATCTTTATCACGTACATTCCGCTTTCAATTCCACTTGTCTAGGCAGGTGAATAATTTGCTACTTCAAAATCTTTCTCGTATCTACCATGTTTCCAGTTTAGGAAGTGTACTTCTGTAATAGTACTGATGGTTCCTGACAGAGTTGGGCTATCACAGACATATCTGAGATTCTCGATATTACGCTTTGTCACATTTATTCTAGCAGTAGGCGCGGCATCACTTAGTAAAGAAGTGGAAAAACAGGGCTATTTTCAGGTTTTCACCATACTTGTGTGAGATTTTTTGATCATCTAGTGATTCATCCCGGTTCATCTGGGGTTGCCGAAACACTAGAGTCATTTTACCACATACGAAAATTGATTGCAGTTGGTTGGTTATGTTTTGCACTTCCCTTTAGGGTAGTTAAAATGATAAACCCATTCTTCGCAAGTCAAATAGTTCTGAGGTTTGAATATGATTTAGACCCTAGGTTTTGTTTACCGTGTGGATACTAATTTTGAACTTTGTCTTCACTTTACAGAGGGTATGAAGCATGGATTTTTTTCTTTTTTGCTCAATCGATTAGTCTTACTATCTATTTATCTTCAGTAAACCAAACCCTGAAGTATTCTCCAGGGTTGACATTACCAGTAACAAAGTAAGGAACTAAAGTAGCTTTCTTACCACTAACTGTAGTCTCTAAAGCAACAAATTTACAACCATCGATTTCTTTTTCAACTTCAGTAAAAGTGGTAGATTCGGAGACTTTAAAGCTGTCAACTGCTTTTTCACCTTCTCCTTCGTAACTGGAGTTTTCTAAGGCGTAAACGAACGGCCCTCTCTCAACGGCAACACAACCTTCGTTAGCTTTGACCTTAGGGTCAGGTTTGACGATACTAATTGGTAAAGCAAAAGATAAAGTAATTTTTTCATTGTCGTATTTTTTCTTTGGGAAGTAAATGTAACCGTCGTCTTTTAATTCGGTACCCTCAACTGACACTTTGTAATTATCGGAAGATGGTTTTCTGATCGCAAACTTCACAGGCTCAGTAGTGGTAATGAAAACAGACAGACCACCTTTGTTAGGGTATTCTGTCTCGATAGTCAAATCAATATTGGCATTCTTCAAAACCGTTCCAATGTACAAATTAACAGCAATTAGATCTTTCTCAATTGTGACAACGTATTGTTCTAAAGAATTAAATAACTTGGAAACGTTTGGAGGACAGCAAGAGCATTCGAACCATTCACTTCTCTTCTTACCACACCCAACAATCTGTTGATCATAAAAGAAAGCCTTGCCATCAATACTAATACCCCCTAGAATATCATTATACAAGGCTCTTTCCATAATCTGAGCAACTTCATAACTTAACTCATTTGCTAGCATTCTCTTTCCAAGGAACAAAATCGCAATAGAGGCACAAGTCTCGTCGTAACAATCCCACCTTAGATCATACTTTTCACCAAAGCCTTCCCATTCTTTGATGGATCCAATACCACCAATGATGTGCAACTTAGTGTCAACCATATCTCTCCATAATGCAGTGACTGTGTCTTTCAAAGATTCGTCTTTGGTGATGTTGTATAAACCTTGGACACCAGCCAGTAGATAAACAGCACGAACTGAATGACCTAATATTTCTCTTTGATTTCTGATGGTATCATGTGCTTGCATGTACCAGAAAGATCTGAGTTCAGGAAATGGGACATCTTTAGGGTCAATTTCATCAATCGGAAACTTGGACAATGACTCCACTGAATCACCTCTCTTGACTGCCTGATCAACGTAAAACTGACCTTTATTGGTACCTCTTTCATCAATGAAATATTGTAATAAATCTTGATACTTTTTATCCTTCTTAACATCCAATAATCTAACTAAAGCTAGTTCAATCTCTGGATGACCAGGGTAGCCCTTTGTTTGAAATTCACCAGGGCCAAATGTGTGAGCGATATAATCAATATAACGAATCAACACATTCAACAATTTTTCAGACCCTGTAGCTTGATAATGAGACACTGCAAATTCCAAGAGATGTCCGGCACAGTATAATTCATGCTCTACAGCTATGTTCTTCCATCTACCTTTTGGTCTAACAGTGGTAAAATACGAGTTAATGTACCCGTCCTCTTGTTGGGCGTTGACCACCATCTCAACTGCATCGTCTATCCATTCTGTAAATTGTTTGTATTCTGCAGAATTTTTATCTGTGATATATTTTAGACCATTACACACACCTTCAGTAAATTTAGCCAAGTCTGAATCCCAAAAGATATGAGGTTTGATGTCGATATCTTTAGTCTCATCGTATTTCAATCTTAAAAAATCCCATCTACCAGTTTCTTTCATTTGAGAATACATCGAAGGTAAAGTGGAAGTTCTAGTAACCTCTAATCTTTTGTTCCAAAAGCTGTCATTGATTTTAAAAGTAGAAAGTGGCATTGTGAATAAATTAATTGGAGTTTCTAGTTAATGTTGATTAGCGTAAATTTCATTAAGCCGGGAAGTAACAGCTATTTAGAAGCTATAATTAACCACTGAGTTTCTAGAAAAATGGAATCACCGGTGTTTTTATATGCTCCACAGGTTACCAACTTTTTGAAAAATACTAATATTGGCTTTCAAGGTAAAACCGAATCCTCCCAAGGTATCTGGAAAAAATTAAGAATACTCACCAAACTGAAAATAAACAAGAATAGAAGGCAGGAGGATAGTCACAGACTACTCCCACCTGCATCTACACATATGTGTCTCCGGTGCAAACATATGCAAGTATTTTTTTTTAACAAGCGGTTGTGTAGCTTTGTGGCTCAACAGTAGATTCTCCCTTTTCCATACTTTTCTCTCTTGCTGGCTAGAATGGAATGGATTACTGAGTTGGACGTCTTGTCGTAAGTAAACAAATGCCTAGAAGCCCAAACCACTGAGTCGCTCAATATACAATGCAGAAAAAAAGAGAATAATACGAGCATGTCTCCTGCAGACTAAAGATTAATATGGCTGTAGAGTAATGTCTGTTGTCTATAGAGATGTCCTGTCAAGAAAGTGTAAAATCAAATCAAATCCAAGTTAAGATTTTCAGTCAACTGAGTCACCTAGAAAAATTTATTTGTGATAAACTTATGTCTAACATTGGTGGAAGTGGGAATATGTGGTTCCTTATTTTGGCAAAGGTACCGCACACTCGTTAGATGGAATACGTGTAGAGGGAGACACTGACAAATTAGGAAACCTAAGAGTTCGACCTAAGATAAAGTTGACGAACTGAGGCTACAAAGCATAGAAAGTACCACATAGAGTTGTGAGGCGTAGAGACAGCAAATATATCAGGTGCCAGTTACACCAACACCAGGGAACTTTGGCCCCTAGTATCTGTGAAGATCAGTCCCTGCCCTGCTCCCCATTATATGGGACTCTCGTTCATGTTATATATGAGTGACTAATGTTGATTGCTTCACGGGATACTGCAAACTGAACTTGCAAAAACCACCACGTTGAGGCTTGAAGTCACAAATGCACCAAAAGCTGTAAAAGTCTCTGCCCCTCCAGACGATCTCCAATCTCCAAGCAAAGCTCAAAGCGGCTTGTGGGGTATTTTTTTTTTACCCCAGAAAGGCAGGGGCCAGCTCCTATTGTATACCCCACCACATGGAACGGTAACCTCATTGGGAGATACAATAAGAGAGATATAGCAGGAAACCTCTTTCTGGCTTCTTGCGCTAGCTTTCCCGTTTAAGATTGGGTATTCCCCATACTTTCCTTGTTACTTTGGTGGTCTCAATTTGTGGTTATTCATCCGAAAAAAACGAAAAACGAGGAAGAATCAGTTATGAATATTATTGTGCTTTCTTTCCTCCAGATCGGAGAAATTAATCCCCTTGTTGAAATGTGTATATTCTTTTCAACTTTCGTTCTGTTATCCTGAATCATAATCAGTGTTCTAGTTGTGACAACTAGTATTAACTTATAAACAACAGAATGTCCACATCACATCAAACAATCTCAGAGATTGAATCGTTTTCCGAATCAGAAATCAGAATTGATTTAAACCGTACACTTGCCCCAGTCGACAACAGAATCTACTCCGGTTTCATCGAGCATTTAGGTAGATGTATTTATGGTGGTATTGTTGACTATGACAACAAAGAAGCACCAATCAATGAAAAAGGCCACAGATTGGACGTCTTGAGTGCCATTAAAGAACTAGAAATGCCTGTCGTTAGATGGCCAGGAGGAAACTTTGTCTCTAACTACCATTGGCAAGACGCTATCGGACCTATTTCCGAAAGAAAAATCAGACCAGAATTGGCTTGGTCTTCAGATAAGAAGAAGTTTGAAGAGCCGAATACTTTCGGTACTGACGAATTTTTACAGTGGGCCGAAGAAAACGACTTTGAGCCTTACCTATGTTTGAACATGGGTACCGGTACTTTAGAAGAAGCATTAGCTTGGGTTGAATATTGTAACAGTGATGGTAACACATACTATGCTAACTTAAGAAGAAAGAACGGTAGAGACAAACCATATAATGTTAAATATTGGGGGCTAGGTAATGAAATGTGGGGGGAATGGCAAATCTGTGCTAGATCTAAAGAAGACTACGCTAACTTGGCATTCGAATGGGCTAAAGCTATCAAAGTGCTTGATAAAAACGTTCAATTAGTCTCTTGCGGTTGTACAGGTTACAATGCTGAATGGGACTATCATATCATCATGAAACTGGCCAAGATTGTCGACTTCCACAGTATTCACATTTACACTTCTTCTAAAGACTACTATAAGAACGTTACTACTCCTGCTGCTGCAGAAAAAGCTATAGAGCTCACTTCTAAATTGATCGATTTGGCCACAATCAATTACCCTGCCACGTCTACCTCGGTTGATGGTAAAGTCATCGAAAAGGAGCCGATCAAGATCTGTTTTGATGAATGGAACGTCTGGGATCCAGTTAGAGCTGATGGCTCTATTGGCTGTGAAGAACAGTACACTTTGTCCGATGCATTGGCCGTTGGATCATGGTTGAATGTTTTCATCAGACAGGCAGAGCATTTAGGTATGTGTAACATTGCCCAATTAGTCAATGTCATCGCTCCTATCATGTCTAATGAGAAATCATTGTTCCTACAAACCACTTATCATCCATTGAAATTATTTGCCAAACACATGAAAAACGGTGAATCGTTGAATTTGCACGTCAAGACACCATTGTATAAAGGTCCAACAGGTAACGATTGGGATAAAACCTTAGAATGGGTACCGAACATTGATAGAAAAATCACACTATTAGACACGTCCGCCATCATCAAGACAGATACTGAGGTCACCACCGTTTTTGTTGCCGTTGTTAACAGAAGTAAAGAAGAAGACGCCACTACAACCATTTTGTTCAATGAAGAAGCGGGAAAAGTGAAAGAGATCTACGAATGGGAAGTATACCATGATGACATTGACGCTACTAACACTTTTGAAAATCCTAATGCTGTTGGTATTACTGAAGGTTCAGTTAAAGTATCAGGTGGTGATTCTAAAGTGAAGTTGAGTTTCAGAAAGCATTCTTTCAAATTGGTTAAGTTTGTTTTGGCCTAGTTACAAGAACTAGAAAATCTATTTTTTTCCCCTCTCAATAGATATTTTCTTAATTTTTTTCTAAGAAACGTCAGAGCAAACGTGCCCTGCACTGTCCTCTATTTCTATATATATACCATGTTAATTTTTGAAATGACTAAACAAGACAACAGGCAATTGCATTGTATATTGTGGGGAAAATAATGTATCTTGTGTCTACTACGTACGTTGTTTGAAAAACCCTCTTCTGTGTGGTGTGAGGAGTGTCTCTACCAGAATAATGTTTCGTCACCACACGACAACATTTTTCATATTTTTCCAAATTTTTCTCTCATGGGTGTGGTGCACTTTCACATTTAAAACGGAAGAATTCTTCTGGTTAACACTTTTCTATATATTTCTTCTACGATTTTTTTCTTTCTTACGTTCCTTTAGTTTATTAAACAACACCTAGATATAACAAGTGGTCTATCAAGTCATTTATTTTGCACTGTAACTGATCCAGTTACTATTTAAGAGTAAGAAAGAGAAAAGCTATGTAAGTGCAAAAACGCTTGGAAGTTTCCATTACTCAGTTTTTCTCTCATTATGTCTTTTTTCTTTTAACTCGATAGCTTTTTGTCGGTTCAATTTGTTTTGTTTTCAATTTGCTGTATTTCACCAAATAGCAAACTCCAACGCGTATGCCTTCGCGTTTATCCTATTTTTTATATATAACCCTTCTTTAACGAGGAGAGTAGAATATAATTAAGCTTCTCAATGGTTTATGCTGAACACTTTCGCGTTGGAAGATTAATACTGGTCCAATATGATCAACGAGCCTCAACTCATTTCAAGAGCTTAAGAAGAGCAGTATTTTCAAAACTGGGTATTAGGTGGGGGAGAAGACCTTAAACAGTCTTCTGTTGACTTTTTACCTATTGAATTTGCTTGTCTCTTTAGTTGTGGTTTTTCTAATGAGTTGTGGCATGTCGGTCGGGTCAGTAAGGACGACTCCACCTTGCTTAGACGAACGATGTCTTTGTAGGACTTAATCACCCTCCTAAATCTATTTTAATTTTGTTTCTTCCCCTTACCGTAGCTTTATAATGTTGTAGTTCTTCTGGTGTTGGAGAGAAGTGTAGTACTCCGTATCTACATACTTGCCTATCATTGTATCCTTTACAGTTTCTGATCATTGCCCAAGAGCAACTGAAGCACCACGAAGCGGTGACGGTAGCCAAAATTGACGGTCGGGATCAATATACGAATTTGGCACGTAATGCATTTTTGTCTTATCTGGTCTGTCAAATGGGCTAAGTAATCAATGTTGTCTAGGTAACAGTTAAGAAAAACGGAAACCCGCGATGCAAATTAGGAAAAAGTGACATTTTCATTTTTTATATATTAGTACGCTTAAAGATCAAGAAGTATTAGTAAGGGCAATAGCAAATGGAAATCAAGAAAGCTGGGTTCAGCAAAAGAAAGGTAAAAATGTTTCAACAAGCAGGAAACTACATAATAGTGAGCGAGTGTCATTCAAGGCAAGCATGCCTATCAATTGGTTTCGTACCAATGAAAAAAAAAATCACGTCATAACCGAGCATATGGCTGGAACTCATATTAACATATACAGCAGAATAAAAGAGTGATGACACAAATAATAAGTTAGAATGCAAACAAAAAACCAACAATGAAACATTTGTCGACTGCCCTTCAGGTTTAAAAAACAAAAAAAAAAGGGGGAGGGACAGAGAGTCAAAGTACATACGTACAATAACTTTCCTCCCAAAAGTAGAAGTTCGACGATTAAACTGAAATCGAAGTCTCATCATCTGTTGGCTCGTCATCGCTCTTAGTCAAAGATGCATTTTTAATTTCAGCATTAGAATGCATCAAACCGCTCACTTCACTAATAACGTTGAACCAAGTAGTAAACTCATCGCCTGAAGAGGCCTTAAACGAGAAACTACTCTTCTTAACAGAGACTAAACCGCTTAAATCTTTACCATGAATAATGAACTTGAATTTACCATCTTTGCCAGCATCTTTCAAGAAACATTCAGGTAAATATAAGATCAAAGTTGGTTGGAAAGAGTCCACAGATCTAGAAGCAAATTCTAAGAAATAGCGGGCTCTAGTGATCACATAATAACTAGTTCTGTATTTCTTATTCAGTTTCAGTCCAACCTTCTTGCTCAAGATGCCTTCCAGAATTGGAGTCACTGAAGGATGATCCTTATTTCTGAACGTGACATCTTCAATATTTCTTTTCAATGAGTTTTTGGATTGAACGTAAGTTGGTCTAGATAATGCTGAAAAGTTAGTTTGACCTGTTGCGCCATCAGATAAAGACAAATTGTCAATTTTTTGTTCGACGGAACGATCAGTGGATGATGTTAACACTAAATGCTCGGCATTCTTCGACTTGAATTTCTCCCACTCCAAATCATTTGGAATGGAAGCAAATTTAGCGTCTAATTCTTGGAAAACATTAACTTGTCCGCCGTAGTAGTCACTTAGAATGTTACATAAATCGGTAAATATTCTCTTCAACGCTTCCGTGACTTGATTCTCTAAGAGTTTAAAAGACAATTCATTGCTTTCTAAGAAATCGACATGAGAATTTTCTTTATTGATTTGACCTTCGGCAAAATAAACCAATGCTCTTTTGGCTATATAAGGATCGTTACGATACTCCAGCTTGCTATTGCCAACACGTTCATAAGATGAAACTGATTCGTCTAACTTAGCCAATTCTTTGGAGGTAGAAGTTTGAAATTTTTTCAATTCTTTAGTCTCTTTTGAGCTTGAACTGACAAATTCTTTTTGTCTCGTAGCAACTTCATTATAAATTCTTTTAAATTCAGGTAAGATCTGAATCTTAATTGCAGATTCAGTTTCAGCAGAACTAGAGTGCAATTGATCGATTTTCAATCTCAAAGTTTCCATAAAGCTGTTCACATCCATAGTATCAGAATCTAGAACCTCTTGTCCCTCGGTACCAGCAGCAGAACCACTAACAGGAGTACCAGTAGATGGATCGGATTCGAACTGTGGCATATGTTCATTGGCCGACTTGTTTCTTAGCTTTTCATGGTTCTTAACACTTGAAGTGATAACACTCAAGTATTTTTCAGTAAAGGCTTCAAATTTTCTAATCAAGGCTAAATACTTATTGTATCTTTCCACTAAGATGTTGGTTGAATCAGGGGCATTTCTTTCCGATAAGTCAGTATTTGGGTTGGTGACAGAGTCAATGGTTGAAGCATTAGCGGGAGCTAATCTTGGAGATTTCAACTTCCAGGTTCCGGAACGTGAAAGAGACATTGATTGAGTGTGCTATAATATAGAATTATATCAATGGTTGCTATATGTATATATCTATGTATGGATAGGTTATATGGACCGAAGGCAGACTAAAATAAGCATTTAACTAAATAATAACAAAACAAGCGAAATCCCAAAACTGATGTAAGCAAGCTCCACCCTCCCACATAGAGCGAACATCATTTGCTCTCGTTTGCTCTCATTTACTGCAAGTTCTTCCCATTGTTTACTTTTAGTTGCTATTATCTCGAATTTGGTGGGCAGGTATTTTACGAACTTAAATCTGATAAGCGCCATTTTTGGCGGACACCCGATCTCTAATTCATAGCTTGACAGTGTGTTTTTTATTTATATATACTCCTCCTCTATGTATTAGTATATCTATTGCAGATAGATGTACTTTACAACACTACAAACACTCAATGTCTAGATTTCTGTCAATGACTTCCTAGGTAAACCATTGCATTACTATACAAGTCCTGTAGGCCGCCAAATTAATTAGCTAGCTGCTTGCATTGCAAAGAGACGGTTATATAGTAATTTCCCGATCCTAATAAGCAAACGATCCACCTGATATTATGCACGCACGCGCCGATCGATGCCTCGCCAGAAAAAAAAACTCGTCTTTTCTCATGTCATCTTTTGGCTTGGCTCCCCTGTCAAATTGCCGACCACTCAAAAAAAATGAAACGGTCGTTCGACTGCAAAGTCGCGAACCTGAGTCGATTCACTCTTACGCCGATCATCTCCCAGCAGACGCAGCCCAACAATCTTGGTCCAATGACATAATCAGAGATCCAACACCTGCACTCCCAACATCAGAATCACCAGAATATCTTATGTCAGCTGACAATGCTGCGCGGCACCTACAGCTGTTCAACAAGATCTGGAAAAAAGAATTGTAGCTTTCGCATAAAAATACTCATTTATGTACATAAATCAACAAACAGAAAAACATTGTTTCCGATTCGATTGCTTCTAACTTGACTCTTCTTTCGATATCAATATATTTCAATTATTTGATTGATTAACAATTAACTAATACTAAACCGAAAAACATGAGACCAGAAATTCAACAAGAGCTTTCTCACGTTCTTTTAACAGAACTGTTAGCTTATCAGTTCGCTTCTCCAGTTAGATGGTAAGTAAATCGTTATATTCCGACATTCATATATCTATCCAATTCTATGTCGCTCCATGCATCAGTATAGTATACTAACATAATTTCATCTTAATCATTTACTTAATTGAAACAGGATTGAAACCCAGGATGTCTTCTTAAAAGACTACAACACTGAAAGAGTTGTCGAAATTGGTCCTTCTCCAACTTTAGCTGGTATGGCTTCTAGAACTATCAAAGCTAAATATGAGTCATACGATGCTGCTTTGTCTTTACAAAGACAAGTCTTATGTTATTCAAAGGATCAAAAGGAAATTTACTACACTCCTGATGCCAGTGAATTAGCTGCTTTTGCTGAAGAAGATTCAAAGGCTGAAGCCACTCCAGCTGCCTCCCCTGCCGCTGCTGCTGTCCCAGTCGCCGCTGCTCCAATTGCTGCTGCCCCAGCTGCTTCTTCAGGCCCTGTTGCTGATGTTGCGGATGAACCAGTTAAGGCTTCCTTAATCTTGCACACCTTAGTTGCTCACAAATTGAAGAAATCATTAGCTGAAGTTTCTATGGGTAAAGCCATTAAAGACTTAGTTGGTGGTAAATCTACTGTCCAAAATGAAATTTTAGGTGATTTAGGTAAAGAATTTGGTTCTACTCCAGAAAAACCGGAAGATACCCCATTGCAAGAATTAGCTGATCAATTTCAAGATACTTTCTCTGGCTCTCTTGGAAAGCAAACTTCTTCATTAGTTGCTAGATTAATGTCTTCAAAAATGTCTGGTGGTTTCTCAGTTGGTGTTGCTAGAAAACACTTGAAAGCTACTTGGGGTTTACAAACTGGTAGACAAGATTCTGTTTTGCTTTATGCTTTAACTAACGAGCCAGCCCAACGTTTAGCTAGTGAAGCTGAATCTAAGGCTTTCTTAGATCAAACTGCTCAAAAATACGCCTCAACCGCTGGTATCTCGTTATCATCAGGAGCTTCAGCTGGTGGTGCCGGTGGCGCTACAGGTGGTGCAGTCATTGATTCTGCTGCTTTAGAGGCTGTCACTAAAGAACAAAAACTTGTTGCTCGTCAACAATTAGAAACTTTAGCTAGATATTTGAAATTGGATTTGACTAAGGGTGAAAAATCCTTAGTTAAAGAAAAGGAAGTTACTAAAGTTTTACAGGCTGAATTGGACTTGTGGGCTGAAGAACATGGTGAATTCTATGCCTCTGGTATTAAACCTGTCTTTTCTCCATTAAAGGCTAGAACATATGATTCTTACTGGAATTGGGCTAGACAAGATGCGCTATCAATGTACTTTGATATCATATTCGGTAAGTTAACTTATGTTGACAGAGAAACTGTTACCCAGTGTATTCAAATCATGAACAGAGCTAATCCAACCTTGATCAAGTTTATGCAATACCATATTGATCATACTCCAGCGGAGAAAAGTGAAACTTATGAATTAGCCAAGAAGCTAGGTCAACAGTTACTAGATAACTGTGTTGAAGTTTTAAACAAACCTCCAGTTTACAAAGATATCTCTTATCCAACTAGTCCTAAGACTTCTGTTGATGCTAAGGGTAATGTCAATTACGCCGAAGTTACTAGACCAGCAGTTACCAAATTAGAATCTTATGTTCATGAAATGGCTCAAGGTGGAGAAATCACTAAGGACGTTCAACCAACTATTCAAGAAGATTTATCAAGAATTTACAAAGCTATCTCCAAACAAGCTTCAACCGAAACTAAATTAGAATTGGAAAAATTATATTCTCAATTAGTTGAATTTGTTGACGAATCTACAGAAATTGAAGTTTCCAAGTCAACTATGGCTGTTTTGGGTGATGACACTACTTCTGAAACTGATTCCGAAACCGACGAAATTGCTTCTTTGAAAGATTACTCTGAAATCAAGAAACCAGTCTCATCTACCTTATTACCAGAAACCATCCCATTCTTACACTTGAAGAAGAAGGACAGAATGGGTTCTTGGAATTACGACAAGCAATCATCTGCTGTTTTCCTTGACGGTTTAGAAAAGGGTGCTGTTAACGGTATTTCATACAAGGGTAAATATGCTTTGATTACCGGTGCAGGTGCTGGTTCTATTGGTGCCGAAGTCTTACAAGGTTTATTGTCTGGTGGTGCTAAAGTTATTGTTACTACTTCAAGATTCTCCAAGAACGTCACTGAATACTACCAAGCTATGTATTCAAGATACGGTGCGTCAGGTTCGTCTTTAGTTGTTGTTCCATTCAACCAAGGTTCTAAACAAGATGTTGAAGCTTTAGTTAATTACATCTACGATGACGCCAAGAAGGGTGGTTTGGAATGGGATCTGGATTTCGTTGTTCCGTTTGCTGCTATTCCAGAAGCAGGTATTGAAGTTGATTCTATTGGCTCTAAATCTGAGTTAGCTCACAGAATTATGTTAACTAACTTGTTAAGATTATTAGGTGAAGTTGCTAAGCAAAAGAGAGCTAAAAACATTCAAACCAGACCAGCTCAAGTCATCTTACCACTATCACCAAACCACGGTACTTTCGGTTCTGATGGTTTGTACTCTGAATCCAAGTTGGGTCTAGAAACTTTATTCAACAGATGGTACTCTGAATCTTGGTCATCATTCTTGACCATTTGTGGTGCTATTATTGGTTGGACTAGAGGTACTGGTTTAATGTCTGGTAACAACATGATTGCTGAAGGTATTGAAAAATTAGGTGTTAGAACTTTCTCTCAAAAGGAAATGGCTTTCAACATATTAGGTTTAATGACTCCTGAAGTTGTTCAATTATGTGAAGAGGCTCCAGTTATGGCTGATTTGAATGGTGGTTTACAATTCATTGAAAACTTGAGAGAGTTCACTAGTAAATTGAGAACAGAGATTAATGAAACTTCTGATATTAGAAAAGCAGTCAGTGTTGAATCTGCTATTGAGCACAAGGTCGTCAATGGGGATAACGCCGATGGTCCATTTACCAAGGTCCAAGTTGATCCAAAGGCTAACATGAAGTTTGACTTCCCAGAATTAAGGCCATATGACGTTATTAAGTCTAAGGCCCCTGAATTAGAGGGTATGTTAGATTTGGAAAGAGTTATTGTTGTGACAGGTTTTGCCGAGGTTGGTCCTTGGGGAAATGCCAGAACAAGATGGGAAATGGAGGCCTATGGTGAATTCTCATTAGAAGGTTGTATTGAAATGGCTTGGATCATGGGTTTCATTAAATACCATAACGGTGCAATTAAGGGCAAGCAATACACTGGTTGGGTTGATGCCAAGACTAAGCAACCTGTCGATGATAAGGATGTTAAGAAGAAGTATGAAGAAGAAATCTTGGCTCATGCTGGTATCAGATTAGTCGAACCTGAATTATTCCATGGTTATGATCCAAATAAGAAGGAATTAATTCAAGAAGTTGTCATTCAACACGATTTGGACATTTTCGAAACAGATGAAACTACCGCTAATCAATATAAGCTACAGCACGGTGATAAAGCTGAAATTTTCGCTATTGAAGGTGCCGAAGAGTTCTCTGTTAGAATCTTGAAAGGTGCTAAATTGTACATTCCAAAGGCCTTGAAATTTGATAGATTAGTCGCTGGTCAAATTCCAACTGGTTGGGATGCTAAAACTTATGGTATTGGAGAAGATATTATTTCACAAGTTGACCCAGTCACTTTATATGTTTTAGTTTCTACAGTTGAAGCGTTATTATCAGCCGGTGTTACTGATCCTTATGAATTCTACAAATATGTTCACATTTCTGAAGTTGGTAACTGTTCAGGTTCCGGTATGGGTGGTGTCACCGCTTTGAAAGGTATGTTCAAAGACAGATACAGAGATCAACCTGTCCAGAACGATATTTTGCAAGAATCTTTCATCAACACTATGGCTGCTTGGGTTAACATGTTGTTATTATCATCATCCGGTCCTATTAAGACCCCAGTTGCTGCCTGTGCCACTGCTATTGAATCTATTGATGTTGGTATTGAAACTATTTTATCAGGTAAGGCCAAGATTGTTATTGTTGGTGGCTCGGATGACTTCCAAGAAGAAGGTTCCTACGAATTCGCCAATATGAATGCTACCTCTAATGCCGTCGATGAATTCGCTCATGGTAGAACTCCATCTGAGATGTCAAGACCAGCAACCTCTTCTAGAAGTGGTTTCATGGAGGCTCAAGGTGCTGGTATCCAAGTTATTATGACTGCCGAAATGGCCTTGAAGATGGGTGTTCCAATTTACGCTGTTTTAGCCATGTCTTCGACTGCTAGTGACAAGATTGGTAGATCTGTTCCAGCTCCAGGTAAAGGTATTCTAACCACTGCCAGAGAACATCATGGTTCATTGAAGCATGGCTCAGCTAAGTTGAACATTAAGTACAGACGCAGACAAATCAATGCCAGAACTGCACAAACTAAGGAATGGTTAGAAGCTGAATTGGCTTATATTAAAGATGAAGCCAGTGAATTGGCTAAAAGTGATCCAGAATTCAATGAAGCTGAATTCTTAGCTGAGAGAACTGAAGAAGCACAAAGAGAAGCTACCAAGCAAATTAAAGATGCTCAAAGACAATTCGGTAATGAATTCTGGAAGAACGATCCAAGAATTGCTCCATTGAGAGGTTCATTAGCTACTTTCAACTTAACCATTGACGACATTGACGTTTGTTCTTTCCACGGTACCTCTACCAAGGCTAATGAAAAGAACGAATCTGCTACTATTGATATGATGATGGAACACCTGGGTAGAACTCCAGGTAACCCAGTTTTCGGTGTTTTCCAAAAATTCTTGACTGGTCATCCAAAGGGTGCCGCAGGTGCTTGGATGTTGAATGGTGCTATTCAAATCTTACAATCTGGTTTAGTTCCAGGTAACAGAAACGCTGATAACATTGATGTTCTCTTGAAAGATTTCGAGCACGTTTTATTCCCATCCAGATCGTTGCAAACTGATGGTATTAAGGCTATTTCCGTTACTTCTTTCGGTTTTGGTCAAAAGGGTGCTCAGGCTATTGTCGTTAATTCTGATTACTTGTTTGCTACTTTATCAGAATCTGAATACGAATCTTATAAGACTAAGGTTGAATCAAGATACAAGAAGTCTTACAGATACATGCACAATGCTTTCATTAGAAATACTATGTTTGTTGCTAAGGACAAGGCTCCATACAGTGATGAATTGGAACAAAAGGTTTTCTTGGATCCATTAGTTAGAGTTGAACAAAACAAAGACAACAAGTATGTTTACAACTTAAAGGCCATCCAAGCTGACAAACAATTTGTTTCCAAGAGTTCCAATGAGACTGCATCGGTTCTGAGTAAATTAACCACTGGTTTAACTTCTTCTAAAGGTGTTGGTGTCGATGTTGAATTAATCTCATCTGTTAACGTTGACAATGAAACTTTCATCACTAGAAACTTCACTGCTGCTGAAATTGAGTATTGTAACGCTGCTGCTTCACCAAGATCCTCTTATGCTGGTACTTGGTCTGCCAAAGAGGCTGTTTTCAAGTCATTAGAGGTTGATTCTTTAGGTGGTGGAGCTTCATTGAAAGACATTGAAATCTTAAGAGATTCCAAAGGAGCTCCAACTGTTCAATTAAGTGGTGTTGCCAAAAAAGCTGCTTCTAAATCTGGTGTTAAAAATGTCAAAGTTTCAATTTCTCATGACGATGTTCAATCAGTTGCTGTCGCCATTTCTGAATTCTAAAAATTTACTAGAAATTAGACACCTTGTCTATTTATTCTATTAGATTATTGAACTCTGTTTTTTTTATGTGTTATTTTGCATAAGTACGCTTTCTAATATAGTTAGATAATTGTTTAATTTTAATCCTTTTTATTTTAAGAATAAGAAATAATGTAGTGTTGAAGCCATACTATTTTATGCCTTAGATCACTACTGGGGGAGAGTAAGATTCAGTAATTAGCTTGAAGCAGTTTTTTATACCTCTGAAATAAGAATATTAGTGGGCATGTTATGACACCTGTGGTGCAGTAGTTGCAGCAGTGGCATAGCTAGCTCAATTAGCTAATACTAAGATGTCAACAGCTGATGTGCCTACATGTAAATACAATTGCAATCTAAGTAATAAAACTAGAAAAATAAGATGTATTGGCCTTACGGGATACGATATCGTCTTAGTCCAATATATCGCATACTTTAAAAACCAAATAAATTCATATGATATATCCGTAGTAAACTATCAACAACCAATTCACATTAAGTGATAAGTCCCGAAAATGGATCTTAAAGATTGAAATCCCTAAATTAATAGGCGACTAAAACCCATTCCTCGTGAAAAGAATAAAAACCACCCTGAACAAATACTCTTTTGTTGAATAAACTAATATTCTCTGATCAATTGCCAAAGTCGAAGACCCGGAATGTAAACTTTCGATACAGAAAGAAGAGAAAGAAGAAATAATTATAATGTGGTGTGTGCAAGAACAAGAAAACTTTTCAAACAGTGAGATCGTCTTTTATAGATAGAAATTTGCGAGAAAGGTAGGGTAATTGTAGATAAATGAAGAGTAGGGCAACTACGGAAATATACACAGTAGTCTACAGAAGTGCCAGACATGTCACACTTGATACACTTGATACCTGATAATGTAAGTGGCAGGAAATGTAAAGCGTCTACATTATATCACGTATTCTGTCTTTCTTCCCTCCCCCATAAATCTTCTTGTGAAAAAGAAACACTCCTCTCTTTTCCCCTCCCCCCACACTCGAAATCAGTTAGTCTATTTCGCATTCTGTTTCTGCTACTCCGTTTGGGTTGGGCAGAGATAGTCATTTTTTGGACAAGAGGAGGGATTTGTACTTCGCTAAACTGTTAGTTTCTTATTTGTCCTGCTTGTATATATATATATATATGGAAAGCACAAAATTTCCAAATATACTTCTACTTGTCTAATCGCAGATCTATCTTCCCAAACACTACAACCGCAGCCTCTCAAGCATTAGTAAGGGCGCCTGCAGTCACTTAGTAATTCCTTACTGTCCGCTTACCTAATTTTTCTCGTCTTCGATTTTTCACTGCAAGCGCAGACCTGGCTTGACTAATCTATCATCATTGATTAAGACCCATATTTATTTATATCTGCTTGTGCCCTGTGTTCTTGAATAGAAGAAAACTGGCAGTTTCTCCGGGGATCTAAGACGGTGAACGATTTTTCAAGAAAACAAAACAAAAGTAGAGTGTCAACAATGTCTAATATCAAGTTTACCCCGATACCAGAAGCGTTAGAGGCTTTCAGTAAGTATTGGTTCATTTATTCTTCTTACCCCAACAGATTAACTTCTATCATTTTCATAACTTATATATACTAACTAAGATTTTACTCCATGATCGGAGTGACTTTTTTTTTTTTTATTTTTTACAGAGAATGGTGAATTTTTAGTCGTTATGGATGACGAAGACAGAGAAAATGAGGGAGACTTAATCATCGCAGCACAACACATGACTCAGCAGAAAATGGCCTTTTTGGTCAAGCACTCTTCAGGATACGTTTGTGTTCCAATATCACCGGAAAGAGCAGACAAGCTGAAGTTACCAATGATGTTAGAAACGCAATCAGACAGACACGGTACTGCTTACACTGTGACGGTGGATTATAGAGAAGGAACCACAACAGGTATCTCGGCGCACGATAGAGCGTTGACTACTGTTCAGTTAGCCAATCCTAACAGTCAACCTGCTGACTTTATGAGACCTGGTCATATATGTCCATTGAGAGCTAAAGCTGGGTTATTGAGAGAAAGAGTCGGACACACTGAAGCTGGCGTCCAATTGTGCGAATTGACTGGCTTAGAACCTGCTGCCGCTATCTGTGAGTTGGTGAAAGATGATGATGGGTTGATGATGAGATTGCCTGATTGTTATGAATTTAGTGAGAATTTCGGAATAAAGTTGATTTGCATTAAGCATCTGATCGAATACATGGATGAAAACAACCTATAACTTGAGTGTTTTTCTAGGAACAGGAAATTAGATAAGTCGGAATTACTTATAGGTCAAACGAGAGAAAGGATAGATTTATTGAATAAGAAAATGCGAACGAAAAGTAGCAGGCCATAGGAACAGTATCACTAACAATAACGGATCTGTAACAGTACTATTCTGTTTTATGTATATAATTTTCATAGATGTTGATAATTTATAACCATAACTTCAACATATGTATATTTACTTCATTATATGTTAGCCTATTATCATGCTTTGGCGTAGCTACGTTCTTGTCTTTCAGATCTTATTCTTATAACTTCGTATTCGTCTATAACGCCAATCAACTACAAAAAACACAAGCCACATATGTTACTCTCAGCACACAAGCCACGTGAACTCTAGTCTCTCATTCAAGGACAGTGTGGCTGTGCTCTCTTTTCAGGTCTTATCAGTGCAAACGGACTCGACTCTTCTGGAACTTCAACTTTTGCAACTTTTTAGCTGTTCTTTTATAGGCACCAAAGATTAACAAAAAAGGGACACATCTCCCCAATCTCTCCCAATCTCTCCCAATCTCTCCCTCCCCTTCCCGAAAAAACCAAGTAGATAAATATCTACTGTTTTATTTGTATAAATAATAACAATTTTTCACTTTTATACCCAAACTTCCAAAACAATCAATTGCAATCACAATGAACAGACTATTTGGTTCTAAAAATGCACAACCCAAAGCATCATTAACCGATGCAATGAGCAACATTGATGACAGAGTCTCCAGTTTAGATGTCAAAATATCCAAGGTGAATTCAGAGCTCTCCACATACCAGCAGAAGCTCTCCAAGATGAGAGAAGGACCAGGCAAAAACACCCTTAAACAAAGAGCATTGAAGTTACTTAAACAGAGAAAACAACTAGAACAACAGAAGGATCAGTTGATGTCACAATCTTGGAATATCTCACAAGCTCAAATGACAACTGAGAATTTAAAAAATACTATGATTACGGTTGACGCTTTGAAGACGAGTAATAAAGAGTTGAAAAAAACATATGGTAAGATTGATATCGATAAGTTGGAAGCGTTACAAGATGAGATGCTGGATATGATCGAACAATCTAATGAGCTACAAGATTCCCTAAGCAGATCTTATGACGTTCCTGATGACATATCGGAAAGTGAACTAGATGCTGAGCTAGAAGCGTTAGGTGATGAATTAGAATTGAATGACGAATTAACAGGCGATGCGCTGCCATCTTATATGGTTGACAGTTCGGTTGGTGATGTTGATAAGCTGCCTAACTTCATAGATGAAGACCAAGAAGAAGAAAAGAAAGAACTAGTTGCACAATAATAATTTCGATTCTACTAAATCGACTATATATCTAATTGCGCTTTGTTACGATTTTTGTATCTTTTTTTTTTTTGTTTCATCAATCTAATAGTTGGATTTTCATGTACATGATTTAATTATTATTTATGCTATGACCTATGTCCTCATTATCGCCGCCTTTTCTTTGGATGGCCATAAAGTAATTACCTGTTCCTGAGTCATTCGTAAACTTCCAACCATAAAGAGGCAAATAAATACAACCTTTGGAATCTATAACTTTGTAGTCATCTTTAAACTCGTCAATGAACTCCTTGATCTCAAAATCGTTAATATATTTCGAGTATGTGTGTGTCCCAATAGGAACAATCTTTAACACGTACTCGCCCATGAATATAGTAGTCAACCAAGAAACAACATCTCTATTGATAGTAGACAAGAATAAGTATCCACCAGGTTTCACATGTCTCAATGCAGATTTCAAGACAACGGAAGGATGATCAACGTGCTCCAACATCTCCATCATGGTTATGACATCATATAAATCATTTTCCTCTAGTTCTTCAATAGCTTTCAACTTGTACTCTAACTTATCACTCAATATTGGATCCAATAGCTTGTGTTCATTAGCAACTTTTAGAACTTCTGGTGATAAGTCAATTCCAACAACGCTAGACACGGTAGGAAGTCTAGCTAACGACTCACTCAATATTCCGCCTCCACAACCTACGTCAAGACATTTCAATTGCAAACTCGACAGTATTTCATTAATTTTACTGGACTGCTCATGTTGAATCTTGTTGGCTATCTCCTCGGGAAGGATGTTATAATAATTCCAACCAGGTATAAACACTTTCGTGTCCTCAATGACACTATCCTGGTTTAGTTTCAAATTAGACTTGATTGTATCGTTAATGAAGTCCATTCTTATCAAGTTCATTTTATGCAAAACTCTTTGCGACCCGTGGGTGTCCCACCACGTAGATGCAAGGTTATTGAAATGCTCTTTTTCTGATTCTGAGATGAAGGTTAGCTTGACATTACTATTGTTGGTGGTGGCAGAATTGAAACGAAGGTTATAAATTCTTTTTTTAAAGGACAGTCTATTTGTAGTTCTTGGTAGAATTTTAAACATGATGCGGTGATGTCAATTGATGGTGACAGAGAGTTTGATCCCCCATGAAACACATGTATATATTGCATCTACAGGAATAGAGGGAAGAAAAAGCGATCTTCAGATTAATGAATGGCACGCACTCCACGAAAATCAGCCAGAAACTTTGTAGGTGCGGACTCTTTATTTACAAGCAATTGAAAATATACATCATAGATCAAGCTTCTCTTCACTTTATAGTAGTAGCTTCCCTTATACCTAAATTCGTCCTCTTTTACCTACTGTCGAAGCAGCTCAGCAATTCATAAATTGAATCAATAGTCATGTCGTCTTCCGAATCAGAAGAAGAGCAATTCGAGAGTATCATTGCCACAAGACAAAAACGAGCAAATGCAGGTTCTCGACTCAAACAACTACTTCAATTAGAAGAAGATGAACAAGATTTTGCAGCATCTGATTTACATGGCAGTTTTCAGACCGAAGATGATGAGAATGTCAATCTGTTGTTTCAGGAGGATGCAGAGGATGAGGAGTTTGTGGAAAGTGAATCCGAATCCGAAGACCAAGATCAAGAGGACAACGATGACGACGTTGACGAAGTTGAAGAGAAAGATTCAACAAGCAAAAGTAGGAAACGTATACGTGACGAAGAAGATGACATTCAACAGCAAGAGAAAGAGAAAGTTGACGATGTAAGTTCTGAGCTAAATGTCGACTCTGATGAAATGTTATCTGAATCAGAGTTAAGTGCATCAGATTCAGACCAAAGTGAAGGAGAAAGAGACCTACAAAGAGAAGAGAAACGAAAGAAGCGAAATACCTCCAAAAAATTGAAGGCTCCTCCTATAATACAGAGAAACAACACAGTAAAGAGCTCTAGTACGGTAACGAAGAGCGTTAATAAGATCCCACTAAGAAAGAAAGTGAGAAGAGATGTTGATTTGTTTGCTGTTGATAGAAGATCTTCAACTAGAACAGCAACGATACAAAACACGATAGAGACACAGCAGAAGCTGACTGAACAGAAACAGAGACAGTCGCTTGTGAAACCGAAACAGAAAGAAGTTTATGTTGAAAAAACATTGGAGGAACGGTTGGAAGAAGCCAAAATTACTGAAGAACAGAATACATTGTCCTTGCAATTATTTTTTGAGCAAGAAATTGAGAAAAAGAAAAAGCAAAGAGATCTATTTAGCAGCAAGAAACTAAAATTGCTGGAGTTCTTAAGCTTTAGAAGCACGAGAAAATTCGTCACTCCGTTAGAAGAGGTTGAAGAAAAGGAAAGACTTAAAAAACTAGAAGAAGAGCAACTTGCAAGAAAGGCGAAGAGAAGGAGATATGGAAAGAGAAAGAAAGATACACCAGTAACTACCACAATTGATTCTGCTACGATAGAAGAAATTAAGAAGGTTGGCCTGGTTGACAAGTATGGTGAACAAACTAAAGAAGCGGAAGTAACCCCAGTTGAAGTAAATGAAAAACCTGAGGACCTAGGAACTGAAATCAAACAAGAACAAAAAGCGGGAGAAGAAGCGGGTGAAGAAACAGGAGACAGAAAGCAAGAACAAGAAGCGGGAGAAGAAACAGGAGACAAAGAGAATTCCATGAGCTTTGATGAGGCCCAAAAGGAAGAAGAAAACAATGCTGCAGCTAAACCAGTTTCAACCTCTGATGAGTTACCTAAAACCCTAGATGAGTCTATTGACACTGAAAACAAATATCAAGAGCTTATTTTTAAGGATCCAGCTAAAGAAGAAGATGGTGATGTTTTGATGAAAGACACAGTTTCTGAAGGAACCATGAAGAACAGCAACATAAATGAGTTTTCAGAGGCAAATAGAGAGGGAATAACTTTGCCTGCAGATACTAAGGATCGCAGTTATGACGAGAAAGAAATCACTAAATTGGAAGAAGGTAATAATGCAGTTGTAAGCGGCCATCTTGAAGACTCTCAGCATATTGATGGAAACATTAAAAACAATAAAGAGGAGACTAGTGCAGAAACAGAAATCAAAGTGATTGATATCGCTCCTACAACAAATGATGGTTGGTTCAGGCTTGAATCCAATCCGATCAAGACTGAACAAGTCACAGACAATAATCCAGGTGAAGGCAGGGTGGAGCAGAAGTTGGTTTCTGAACCTGAATTTCCTGAAAAGGAGAGAATTGTCAGCCTCGAAAGCCAGCAAGCGCAAGAAAATAGAGCGTCTATTGCCGCAGGTGATAATGGCTCCTTTTTAATACCAGCAGAATCGACATCTGGTAACCAATCAGTTGAACCGGAAGAACTAGAAGATATTCAGAATCAATTGAAGGAAGAAGAAGGACAAATTTCGGTGATTGGAGAAGTTCAAAGAATATTTGAAGGTCCAAATCAGTCTGTTGGGGTGAACTATATATCATTTGGCAGGTTTAGTAGGGAGCTAACCAGGGACGAGGTTAAGACAATATTACTGGGTGAGCAATCTACGTTACCTGGTCCTCGCCGTGATCCATTGGTGGAGAACATTTGTATAATTAAAAGAGATTTCCAGAAAGAGATCAATTTGAAAAAATTGCAGAAAGAAAGAAATGACACATTTCAGCAGCTTCTAAAACTACCTAAGTTTGGTGAAAAATACCAAGCAGTGGAGCAATCAATTGTTGAGAAACCCAAAGAGGAGATCAAAGTTACCGTTACAACTCCTGCTCCAGTGGGTATCTACTTGCCTAATGGTACTAAAAAGAAGTGTTTGATAAATGGTGATTTTGCAACCTACTATGATCCATCAAACGGTGTTCCTTATAGTTCCGTGGAAGGATTCAAAATTTTGAAAAAATTAGCTAATGGCGATTATTATTGGAACCAGATTGATAAAGGGGGAGTCAACTCCGCTTTTAAAGGTGGTGTAGGTTGTTACTTTGGGGAAGTTGACGGAAGACATGCTAAAGATGTCCCAGAAGGCTTCTAATGTATAGTAGGCGTATGTACTTTTTAGAAAAAGGAATACTTTGTTTAGTTGAGTTAGCTTGAGATTGTGCGGTAGTTGTGTGTATGTACATATAATGGATACTTCTTTTTTAAAGGAGTGATCATGAAACTTGATAAAGAATATATGCTGTTAGAACTTATTATGAGTTAAACATCGGCATAAGAAAAATCGGACATAGAGAGATAGGTGGAATATTGCAGTTGAAATTTTATATGAATATTAGTTGCCATTTTTTTCGGGTTCTAGGTATTCGGGTTTATTCAACGAATGGGGACAGGGCATTGTTAAACATTATATCCTCAAAGACTTATATATATTGTGGATTATCTTATAAATGAGTATATATCTATCTATCTATGTGAAGCTATCAAGTATGAGATAACAGGGGAAGGGGAAGGGGAAGAAAAACCAAGTGAGTCTAGTTAGTGTTATGTTTTAAGTTTTGTTGTTGAGACTCCAATAAATCAGGTTGGAACTGCACAAAGACTTTTAAAACTTCAGGTATAAATTCGTCTCTGATTAGTTTCTTGTGTTCTATTGAACCATTCTTGATATCAAATTGGTATTCATCTTCTTCTTGATCGTGTTCGAAGTCTAATAACTTCACGTCATATGTGATTTCTTCATTTTCTGGTGTTTTGTCATCTTCGCCACCTTCGGTACTTGTTGAAGTCTGGTCGCTTTTCTTAATTAACTTAACGCTAAATTCAACATTAAGTTCGAAGATACATCTAATTTTACCTTTTCTTTGGGTAACATCACAATCTCCAGTAATTGGTTTCAAGTTTGAGACAACAACTTCATAATCATCTGTGCTGATTGAAAGTTTTGGTAATTTTCCTTGGAAATAGGTGTTTGCCCAAGGTAAACAATTTTTATCTATCCAGTGCCTGTTAAATTAGTTTTGATGTGAGGACAAAATAAACATATATGAACAGACTGAGTTAGTATACTAATATACTGTCGAATTTGTCTCAAAAAAAATTAATCTCGCCATAGAATCGTGCATTCATTTACTTACCAGTTGTTAGGATTGTGAACGGTAGACATAACGAAGCAGGTTTTTTGGTAATTATGGCCTAAAAATAGTGAGTAAACTCCTATGTGATCTGTAGCAGTAGTATGTTTCTTTGTATTTTATATTTAGGCATATATGCAGAAATATATATATGTACATATATGTTTTTTCTTTTATGTGCCATACATTTCAAATCAATCAGATCTCAGATTTTTGCGAATCTTTTACTTGCGAGCTGCTGAAAACTTGATCTTTTCCAGAGAAATCTTTTTGATTTGTGTCACATGCAAGAGTGTCGCGACGGCGACGACTCCTTGTCTTTTCGCGGTAGAGCACGTAGTGCAAGTGGACAAACATTGAAAAGCTTCTTGCGAAAACATAATACTCATCCAGTGACTTTAGGTTACACAAGTTAAAAGAGCACACGTTGGTGTCTTTGACCCAGAGTAGTACGACTGGATTCGTGTTGCTGACCAGCTGAATGACAAACTGTAATCTGCCTTCCTCAGCCTCATCACCATGGTTGTTGATCTGTCTTTTCTCTTCCCTTTTAATGATCATTTGCAAATCAGAATACAGCTCAAACAGCTTTTGATTTGTCGCTTTTGATTCATCGTACTGAACAACGGGCGATATGTCTGAATACCAATTTATATAACTGGTTAATTCCTCTTTAACGTGCATCAAATTGGGCTTTTCCTTTACAGAAGAAGGGAGCTCCATTAGCTTCATCCAATACTTCAATCCTTCACCAGCACTAATTCGTTTTTGTCTTCTTATGAAATGAATGACCAACTTGGATGATTCTAATACTTTTTTTTTAGGGTGATTTTTCGCTGTTAGCAATTTAGGAAACAGGTAATTTTGCAATTTGTTTATCTTAGTGATATTAAACCTTGTCGCCTGGATTCCAGTACTTGGGGAAACTAAGTACTTGTAGAAACAATTCCTCCAGCGCTGGGGTAATGTGAATATGATTGAGTGTGGAGTCCTGGAAGGACAGGTTAAAATCTTGACTAGTTGCTCTGTTTTCTCTTGTTTTAAATTATAGTAATCTTTCCCTAAAAATGGGGAAGGAAATCTCTCACTAACAGGTAGTGGAGATGATGAATTAACTAAAGTAATCGAAGATTCAGTTATCGCATCCATATCTATATCTTGGAATAAAGCTAAAAAGAATTTAGTTTTATTTATGTATTCTAATAGGAAATAACGGAATCATTTTAAAACAAGGGTTTTCATCTATTTGTTTTAAAATCAGAAACAAGAGGGAATTATAAATGAAAATGGGAACAGTCCTTGAAAATGAGAAGCCATTGAGAGGCGATGAGGCTGAGTGGCTGTATTTTAAGGAATTATTGTTGTTTCTCAATTGAAAGACGTGCCCAATTAGGTGATGCCACCAAATAGAAAGAGTTGCTGAAATGTAAATTGATCTTTAGTTGTGTCTATAATATCTGTTGGGTACCGAACTAGATAGTTATATTCCGTTTTTAGTTTATTTGTTAGAATAAGGCCAGTAGATCTTTTCTGTATGTTACAAAGTATAATTAAATATATTTAGAAATACTACAAATTCAGAATTTTCAGCAGTTACATATGTGCTAAATTATTTATAAAAAAAAGTAATATAGTTTAATGAGCTTAAAAGAACTAAAAAGAAAATATGGTCAGTGCAGTATTCTAACATACCAAGAAAATAAAGAAAAATTAAAAATTAGGATTAATAAATAAATAGATAAGCAAATAAAAACCGGAAAAACTCAAGGATAAGCAACATCGTTATCAATATATATTAGAAATACGAATATCCAAAAATATTCATAATTAATTGAATGTATTATAAAATTCCAATAAATCGTCTTGGACTTTCTTATAAATGTCTTCAGTTTCAATAAGCAAGCAATGCTTCCCCTTAGGGTAAATGATAACTTTTTTATTCTCCATTCCTTCTATAGTGTTCAAATACTCATTGACTAATTGAACACTAGCTTTATAATCGTTAATATGATCGCTATCGCCATGACAAATCAGAACAGGGAACTTTTTATCAAATTTGGAATATGTCTGGGCCTTTAACAAATTTCTTCCTCTCAATATAAAATCTCTAGTCTCAATTAACGTACCTGAAAGGCCTGCACTTCGATTATGTCTATCGAAATACTCAACATATGCTAAATCAGAAGAGAAGAAGGAGGAATTCAACGCTGTTTTAACCTTGGCCGTTCTTGCAAAAGGCAAGCAAGCACAAACTGCTCTAACTGCCAATTCAAGTATCTTTGGAGGTTGAGTCTCTGGGGATAGTAGGATCAGTGGAGCCGTAGTTGAAATAGTCTTTAATTTCGATCTATAAATCCCGTGAGCAGCATAGTTCAACACAATTCCACCACCCATTGAATGACCAAATAAATTCAAATTGGCTTCTTTACCCTCATTTTCCAAGTTTCTATAGTTTAATTCAATCATGTGATCTAAATCTTTAAAAACGTGTTCGTCACTGGTGGTGCCAACAGAACCATCCGTGAGTCTTGTTGATCCCTCTCCTCTTTGAAAATAAAAAAATACATCGTATCCGTTTTCGACACAGAAATCGGCAAACCTTGTGTAGGCAACGTATATGTCTCTGTAACCGTGAACAATTAAAATTCTACCTTTATAAAAAGAGGCGGTATTGAGCGAAGTAAAAGTCTTGAAGTTACAACCATCAAACTGGATGGTTTTTTCAACTGGCGTATATTTAGGAATATAAGGTAACGGAATGGAGTCTGTCGACATGTTGGTTTTGATTCAAGTTTTCAATGGTAATATTATAAGTGGAAGTACATAAGGGATCAGAGACAAATGAATAGAGGAGAAAGACCATTAAATTGACAAGATAAGAAAGAGTAACTCATCGCATATGCAAATATGGGCAGCGGAACGAGGCTGATAGACAATTTAAAAAATGCTGTGGATGGGACCTGATCAGCTGCGGCGTGCCAGGCCCTGGACCAGTCCCACAGAATAAAATCTGCGGTGAGGGAAACGAGCGCTACGCGGGATGATAACCTTCTGGGTGATGTTCCGTAAGAGTGAGTACATGAGAAGGAAAGTTGCCCTGATTCTCTCGATTAATATGTTCTATGATGGCTACGTTGAGGATCCTTCATCTCAAATTCTCTGGGTTCCTTGTGCTGGAGTGAATAATCCTCCATTTTTCTAGAACAGTTTACAAGATTGAGTATTTTTAACTGAAGAAATAAACACAATATTTTTCTATATATCTGTTCTTTGAAATTGAAATTGAATATTAGTATATAAATTAAAATAACAATATACGACACTGTCTCTTTTTGGTCAATAGTTGACCTATCACACTCGGTCCAAGGGAAAACTGGAAAACTAACTCTTGAATTCTATGTCAAACTAGCATGGCATTCTCTTCTATGACCAAAAATAATCATATGTGTATAACAATATCCAATATCAAATCTAATTAAATCGAAAACAAAGCACCAATATATAAATCCGTTTGGTTTCAAGGGAAAAAAATGCCTAAAGCTTGGCCTTCGTAGTCAGCTGAACAGCAACAGCTTCAATCTCCACTAAAACATCAGGATTAGGGAACTTAACAGCAACGCATGATCTGGAAGGATTACTTTTTATGATCTTGGCATACTCTCCGTTCATTCTCTGTTGATCTTCTGGATTTTTAATGAAAACAAGCAGTTTTAAACAAGAGTCCAACGATGCTCCCGAAGCTTTCAACGTAGTTTCTAAATTCTTCAAGCACAGCACTGTTTGCTCTTCGATAGTCTCAGGATACTTGTTTTGGTCATTAGGATAGTGGCCAAGATGACCTGCAGTGTACACAATACCATTGTAAATGTGGGCAGGTAGGAGGATCTTGCCTTCAGAAGGAGATCCAATGTCTTCCCATTGTAACTTTTGAATTTTTTGGAGTGTCTCTGCGTCAGAATAGTACATTTGTCTTTTGCTTCTAGTTGCTGTAGACTTTTTGGTTTGTAAAGGACACTTTTTCACCTATACAGGTTAAGATAATGACTAAAAGAAGAAAAGGCTTATCTGATACCAACGCATGCCAATAATCAGTAGTAAAAAAAAACCGCTGTCGTGCGGATCTCAAATCTTGAATATCGAACTTCTCCTGCACAGACAGATCCTTTGACGAACCTCAGAGGCGCAAATAACTAACTTAACTTAATCATTCTATTGTCTATTTTTTACTTCCACTGGAATACAGGATAAAGCACTAGGCAGTATAATTAGGAACGAATTTTGAGGCTAAAGAGACAAAATAACAATACACGAAAGTTAGAAGAAAACTACAACATGCATGCAACAAAAGAACATAAAAATTAGGTTAAAAATTTCAAAGAATTGATCTTCCTTGTTACTCCAACGGTGTGATATGAGATCAAACAGCTAATTGTAAGTATTGAAAAATTTTAATAGATCATTTTGGCATTTTTTGTAGATATCTTCAACATCAATCAAAGTCGAGTGTTTACCACCAGGATAACTGACAAAATGTTTATTTTCCATTCCTGGAACTTTGATCAACTTTTCATAGAATTCAGCAGTATATTTAGGATCAATAATCTTATCGGAATCACCATGGGATATAAACAATGGGAACTTTTTATCGATCTTTGAGTAAGTATCATACTTCAGTAATCTTTTCCCTCTAACTAAGAAGTCTTTAGTCTCAACCAACGTACCAGTTAATTTTTCAATTTTGGACCTATTAGCGGCATACTCACGATACGTTGGATCGGCAGCGATGTTGTCAGGGTCCAGGTCAACTTTGAGTTTAGCAGATCGGGCAAATGGGAAGACAGCACAGATACCTTTCAAGATAGAGACAACGGCATCCGGAGGGCGGGCATCTGGGCCTAATTTAATCATCGGAGCAGTGGTACTGATTGACTTCAACTTGTTTCTTAACTTTCCTGTGACAGCATAATTTAAGATAATACCAGCACCTAAAGAGTGGCCAAAAACATGTAGATTTTGTGGCTTATCTTCTTCTTCTAGATCTTTCAAATTTAAGTCAATGAAAAATGTTAAATCTTTGTAAACGTGTTGTTCACTGTTATATCCTAAAGAACCGTCAGTTAGTCTAGTCTCGCCTTCTCCTCTTTGATAGAAGAAGTAAGCATCGTAACCGTTGGCAATTAGAAATTCGGCGAATCTGACATACATGATATGTGGTTCTTTATAACCATGAACTAATAGGATTCTACCTTTGAATTCAGAGGCATTATTTAACCATTTGTAAGTTTTAAAGTTACAGCCATCGTATTTAACGATACGTTCAATTGGCGTAGCAGTAGCTGTGTACGGAAGTGGGATTGATTCCAAAGACATATTTCTGGGTTGTATCGGTTCTTGGTCGGATTAATAAGTGTTAAAGCATAAAGTGGAAATGAATAGAATAGCAGTTAATTCAAGAAAGTTCTAAAGCAGTGATATATATATATATATATAAGGATCTCAAACGATCTGTATTATTAATATTATTTAAATCTGCAAACGAGAAACTAAATCTAGAGACTAACAATCTAGTCACTCAACATGTAAGATGAAATCAAACTGCAGGAATGATGTATTCTCATGCACGCAATTCTGTAGTGCGATTCAAGAAATTTAATTAACCTGGAAACATAATTACACAGCCAGACGATCTAACTAGACTTTCTTACCTCGAACTATTTGTTCACAATCGCTAAAACTTCAAATATTTTCAAGCCCCGGTAATGTGATCTAACGTGATTTCATATGTATATACAATTGCTAAGCCTCAAATTGGTACCAAATTAGTCTCTAGAGATGAGTCAAAAAAATACTTCAGTATAGTTTGTCATGCCCTATCGATCGCCTGATTCTAACATTCAAGAGCATATACATTTGTTTACAGCGCTTGTGTAAGTTTGAAACACTCGAAGATTAACAGGCAGTGACTGTGTCGCAAGGCGACCTGGATAATTATTGTGAGTCGGATACTTACTTGTTAGGAAGATGCATATGAATAAACACGCTCATTAGTAGTAATACAAAGAAGAACAAGACAAGAAAAAAAAAGAAAAAAAAAAGACAATAAAAAGCCTCAACCAAGGCAGAATCAACCCACGGACTAACATCATTAAAGCACAGCCTCCCAATCTGATGATTTCTCATCCGCGTTCAGCAGCAGAAAATGGGACCCTTTAAAGTTGGCGCGCGCGGCCACCTGCATGAAAAGGGCATTTCACTGGTGCCATCCATCCTTGACCTTTTACTGTATGCTCTTTCTATCGATTTTAATGTTGGAAGACTGCCACTACAAAGATGGAAATAAAAACCGAAAAAGAAACATAAAAAGAATGTCAAAAAGATACGTAAATTTTGAATATGGGGAACACAGCACTATGGTTGTCTTACTTTTTTTTTGATTTTCTTTCAACAATAGCGACATCAAAACAGTACTCAACTCGTTGGTTAGGATTAAATGGATTTAATCTTCAAAGGTTAACTTGGAAGGAACCTAAGAGGGAATTCAACTTATATATACATAGCAAACTATGAGGAGATGAAAAAACTTAATTGCACTAACTAACTATATCAACGGCCCTGAACCCACATAGACGATATGGAAATAAGCTGAGCTTCAGTGCACTGTTTCTTGTTTTCTGTTGAAAGACAAAGGGAACTGAACGACCGGAGATTAGAAAGGAATGGAATTGAAATACAAATCACTATTTGAAAACTGATCTAACTCCAATGACTAACCTGGCCACCGATGTCCTCTCGTCAAGCTCTACTGGACAGATGTAAACCCAAAAGAAATTTTGTGGGATTTCATCCAGAGCCTGTTTATCACACCCAACCATGAGAATCAATATTCCTGATAATTGAGCCCCAAGAATCCAGGTTGCCGCCGCAAGACTGATTAGAAGCAATGACAGTTAACATCTCTATCTTTAGGAAAGGTGCCATCTTCGCCCTGTGTCCCCTTTTGAAAATGGCTGAAAATTCAGCCATGTCACTGTTCATGGTCAGTTCGTTGATCCTTCTGTCATAGTACTGTTTTTTGGTAATCATAGGCACAACAAAGTCTGAAAGAATTTACAAAGTTTTTGAGACTTCCCAATACGACAATCTCTATCGTGTATGCAGTATTTTTTTTTCCAAATATCTGATTTCAGATAATCCAGACAGCTGTTGTATCAGAGCCACTTTAACGCATTAGACGACTAGCAAACGAGGTAAAGTTCTCGCTTTTTTAATCAAGTTCTTAGCTGAAGCTTGAAGTACCTCAGATATATATACGCAAGCAATGCTGTATGATACAGTATGATATCTAATATCTTCCCCATTCACTTCTATCATGTTCGAAGTTTCTTGCAAAGGGTGATCTATTAAATAAACCAAAGGCGATTTTCAAACGAGTGTTAGACATGTTAGCTTTCTTTGCGAAATCCAATTCAGCAGCAGCATCCTTAACAGAAGTAAATTGGATGAGAGCAAAACCTCGTGGTTTTCCGGATTCTATATTTAATGCTCGTCTAACGTCCACAATACTACCGTGCGCAGGAAATGCATCAGTAGGCATTCTGATGTCCGCATTATCTGGCAAGTTACCGACGATTAAATTGTCAGAAGGTGGATTCGCATCGACATTTAAGACAAATTTCCTTCCTTCTAATTCAGAACCGTTCAACTTGTCAATCGCCTTTTGGGCTTGCTCTAAAGATTCAAAATCAACAAATTCTTAACCCCTTGAGAGTCCTGAATGTCTATCAGTAACGAGATGGGAGCTTATTTTTACAGGAAAAGACTCAAATGTTGTTGCTAAAGACTGAGCATCAACACTGCGTGGCAAATTAGCGACAAAGACTGAAGTCTTTTGATTCAAAAAAAAACTGCTTTATGGAAAGTTCTTCTGCTTTGGAAGATAAAGGATCTTAACATCATCATATTGGAGGGTTAACATAAAAAAGCATACTCGGTTCTGGTGCTTGGCTCTGGAAAACGAGTCATTATAGTACCGACAAGCACTTGTAAAGATCAGAAAGTCAAACTTATTCCTAAACTGACGAGCCTGAAAGACCTTCATATCAAAATATTGGTGGTGCGCACACGTCTTTTTTGCTAACTCGGAAAGATTCAGGAAATACGATATTTGGGATGTACTGAACACAGAGATTATTTGGCAGTTTTTGGCCGAGAGCACGTAACTAAAAAGTGGGGTGCGGGATGGGGAGGCTCTAAAGGTTTGATTTTGGCACTTGAGTCACCAAGTGAATGCTCACAATAACAACAAAAGTAAAATCAGTTATTTATCTTATTGGGCGTTCATTGATTCATCAGTAGTACTCCTGACTGAGTAGTAATGTGGGCATAATTAATCCAGACCAGACATTCAAAGCGAAGCCTGTCTAATCGCTAACAATGTCTGTGTATCTGCAATGTGTGGAGAACGGACAGCCAGGACATCCCATTCGGGAAGAGTATCCTGCGTCTGTTTTTGGTGGGCATTTCTTTTAGCACGGCCTCAGGTAGCATTTGGTTGTTTAATAGGTACACAGATGACCTAGGACTACAGATATATATACTTCACATTATCAGTTATCAGACAGTGTCAAACTTGCTGCCATTAGTTAACCAGTAGAAGCAGGGAAATAGTAGTCACTTGCTTGTCAGGATCATCTAACAAATAGATAGGTAGCTATATTATTGATAAAACAATAGGAATGCAGTAGCATCCAAGCAATAGAGTTAATATATCACATAACATTGTTGGAAAGAAAATTGAGAATAGTAATCGTATTTTTATTCTTCGTTTGATTCTGACTCTAATTCAAACTTAGAATCTCTGGAAGAAATGTCAGCATCGATAATATACGGAGGCTCCCCGGATAACAGTTTATATTGTAGCAGCGTCAGGCCTCTTGTTTTTTTTTTTTGTTCTTCCTTGGCTAGATTTTATGCGGGATTGGTTGTATGGAATGGTGACAAGTAATCAAAGAGGAAAAAAGAATATCGACAACATTGGTTGGACTGGTTAGAGATCTGGTTGGCAAATCGGTAATGGGACTAATCAAGTAAATGCTTTAAAGATAGTTACAAAAGTAGTTACAAACAACTGAAACTATCTCTCAAAGTATACTATGGAGGATCTGACTGAACTTCTTCTAACTAAGTTTCAACAGGCGAAACTTTAGATAGGCGGTTCACCACACGGATCTTCATCATTCATGGAAAATTTCATGCAATTTACATATTACAAATTATTTACAGAAATGTTGTTGAATAGAATAATTTAGAGTAGAATCATTGATTACCCAACCAAGATGAGGAAGAATGATTGATTTATCATCATCATCCATCATCACAAAGGAACAGAATCCATATTCCTATTCTTATTGAGCCAACATGAGCCAAATCTCTCGAACTCCGAGATTTTTACTGGATCTACAAGGCTGTGCACGTGGTACTGCTTCCTAATGTGTATGTCCTGCGGAATACCAAACCAAAAAATATCAGTCCAAGATTTTTGCAGGACTTGAAAAAAGTTAGTTGAATCACTGAATCTCGAGTAATCATTCCGTGGGTAAACATGTAAATACCTTCCCCGTAGTGTTACTGAAGAAAAAATTCATTGTATTAGAACACTTAAACAGTGGTTCATGACTTTTTGAGTCAATTAGAAAATTAAAGCAACTCATAGACAGGTCATCACTGACAAAACTCACCCGCGGGAACAGTTCTCAAAGACCGTGCTCCCTAGCAAAGATGCAACTCAACACCCTTGCACATTTTCAAACACTGGCAACGGCTTCTTCGGTGGGTGAATGTGTCCCGACCTCATGAAGCGTGCTGTTTTTGGGAAACGTCACCACGTCCAACCTGCGATGGAATTTAACGGAGTTCTGTTCTGTTGTGTGCCTTAGAAAACCACCGTGTGTCTACCATTCTCTTAATAAGCCATTAGTACATGCTGGCTGGATCCTCGCAGCCCCGAACAGAAACAGCAGCTACCAGCCACACCCAGGAGACTCTGTTCATGGTAGTTTGCCATTCTCAATGTAGCTGTCTGTATTTCATATGTATACCTATGTCTGCAAATAATGGATTGTCACACCTTGCCACACTATATCAACTGGCTCTATATATTGATTCAAGAAAATAAAAGTAAAGTCTGCATACTTTACTGGGGAGACGTACCCCCATCAGTAACAAGAACTTCACTGTAGCATGTGTGGCTCAGCAGGCACACCAGACCACAGAGGCGGTTTCGGTGGCTAGTAATGAATTACTAAGTCTAAGTCCTCAAAAACTCGCTTTTTCTCCACTGTTGGGTTCTAGTTCTCTGGCTGTTACGTTACATCCATCTTATCGTATTTATTTCAGTGTTTCTTCCTTCCCGTTGACACTTTAAATCTCACTTTTTCTTAATTATATACTGTCAATTGCTAACTAGTCAGTTATATATTTAATCTTTAACGTACCATCAACTGCAAATAACATATAAAATGTCTGAACCTCAGTATGTATCCCTTGTTTTGTTTTGTTTTGTTTGGACTCTTGGTTTCAAACGATTGCTCAGCTGCAGTAAATCAGCTGCCTCGTTTTAGTCAAGTTTGTGAGGACGTTTTTTCTCTTATTGGTCGTTTCGTTGTGATTTATAGCGTTGTTTTTTTACTTCATATATGTTATATTTCATTTTGTTACTATGATTTGACTACTGTTTCTCCGGTATTTGAGTGATTTGGACGGAGCTGTTTATTTACTTTTGCTCTCACTTACCTGGTTGTATGTTTGAGTCAATGTGGGATTTTTCAACTCTAGAAGTTTCACTCTCATATTGTTTTTTACGTCTTCGTGCAGTCCAGTTTGGAAATAGTTTTATATTTGGACATCCATTATCGGTGCATTCTGTTGAAAGCCAGATGAATCAGTAATTGGTGGTTGGATTTCTTTTTCAATATATTGATGCCATGTTTGCTTCTCCGAGAAATCAGAAACGTCCCGACATATTGGCTAACTTGAAAAAATTTAATCTTCAAATATGTTTTTACTAACACGTTTCATTATAATCGAACTACTATTATTATTATTTGAATATAGAGGTGATATTGGTTTAATCGGTTTAGCCGTCATGGGTCAAAACTTGATCTTGAACGCTGCTGACCACGGCTTCACTGTTGTTGCCTACAACAGAACTACTTCTAAGGTTGATCACTTTTTGGAGAACGAGGCTAAGGGTAAATCTATTTTAGGTGCTCACACAATTGAAGAATTATGTGCCCAATTGAAGAGACCAAGAAGAATCATCTTGTTAGTCAAGGCCGGTAACCCAGTTGATATTTTCATCAACCAATTATTGCCATTCTTAGAGAAGGGTGATATCATTATTGATGGTGGTAACTCTCACTTCCCAGATTCTAACAGAAGATTTACTGAGTTAAAAGACAAGGGAATCTTATTTGTTGGTTCTGGTGTTTCTGGTGGTGAAGAAGGTGCTAGATACGGTCCTTCATTGATGCCAGGTGGTGCAGTTGAAGCTTGGCCACATATTAAAGACATTTTCCAATCTATTGCCGCTAAGTCTGATGGTGAACCATGTTGTGACTGGGTTGGTGATGCCGGTGCCGGCCATTATGTTAAGATGGTCCACAATGGTATTGAATATGGTGACATGCAATTGATTTGTGAAGCTTATGACTTGATGAAGAGAGTTGGTGGTTTCTCTGATAAAGAAATCTCAGAAGTTTTCTCCAAGTGGAACACAGGTGTTTTAGATTCATTCTTAATTGATATTACTAAGGACATTTTAGCTTTCAATGACACTGATGGTACCCCACTGGTTGAAAAGATTCTAGATTCTGCTGGTCAAAAAGGTACTGGTAAGTGGACTGCTATTAACGCTTTGGACTTAGGTATGCCAGTTACTTTGATTGGTGAAGCTGTTTTTGCCAGATGTTTATCCGCTTTGAAAGAAGAAAGAGGTAGAGCTTCTGAGTTATTATCTGGCCCTGAAACCACCACCACTATCACTGACAAGCAAGCTTTTATTGATGATTTAGAACAAGCTTTGTACGCCTCTAAGATTATCTCATATGCGCAAGGTTTCATGTTGATCAGAGAAGCAGCAAAAGAATACGGTTGGAAATTAAACTTCCCATCCATTGCTCTAATGTGGAGAGGTGGTTGTATCATCAGATCTGTTTTCTTAGGTGAAATCACTTCTGCTTACAGAGAAAACCCAGACCTGGAAAATTTATTGTTCCACCCATTCTTCAACTCTGCTATTTCTAAGGCTCAATCTGGCTGGAGAAAATCCATTAGCAAGGCTATTGAATCTGGTATCCCAACTCCAGCTTTCTCTACTGCACTAGCTTTCTACGATGGTTACAGATCTAAGCAATTACCAGCTAATTTGTTACAAGCTCAAAGAGATTTCTTCGGTGCTCACACCTTTGAAATCTTACCAGAGCATGCTACTGAAGAAAGAAAGATCGGTGATCATATCCACATCAACTGGACCGGTAAAGGTGGTAACGTCTCTGCCTCTACTTATGACGCTTAATTGTTGATATTCAAGTTGTATTTTCTTTTGATGTTTTTCAGTTTATACAAATTATGTTAATATCGTCTTATTTGACTCAGTCTCTGTGTTTTTTTCTCTTTTCTTTGTTTTGATTTTTCTTCTGTGATCTTTTTGATATCTAGCTAGTTTACTATGGTGTGTTGGAATAAGTACGAATTGAAAATCAACAAAGCAAGAGGATTTGTCTGATATTTTAAACGTGTATGCTTTATTCAGTATACTGAATGTGCTAAATATATTTGTAGAAAAGTGAATGAATGAATGTACTTCTCCGAACTTATCTCATCTATCAGTTGTGAGTCGGTGCAAGAAACTCACACGGCCTTTGATGACGATCTTCAAATCAAGGCGGTGGTAATAATTTGTATAACGTCAGCCACTAATGTTTATCAGCCACTTTCACAATGCAAAACACCAGCCACTGTCCCTCCAGCCCGCAAATTTTCAGCTCCTCTCAGAAACCAAAACAAGAAAAAAAGCAGTCACTGTTTATCTGTGAGATTATTACCTCTTTAAACCTATATTTACAGATAACGTGTGACTGTGTTTTCTGAAAAACTTAAGATTACCCCAGATTTTTAGATTACTGTCCAAAGTTAAATTACGGAGTATTAGATAACGATTACTGATACGTGTATCTTTTGGTATGTCTGATCCAAATCAACACAGAGATCATACTGATACTGATGATCAAATACATTCAACCTCCAATGGTAATGATATTGTTGTTTCTCAGAGTGCCGACAATTCAATTGAACTGACACAGGATGATGTCAATAACTCAAATTTGGTCAAGGACTTACGTGGAGCTATACATAATGAGGACAATCACCAACAACAACGAGTGATAAGTGACGAACATCAACAAAGTTCCGCTGGCGCCAGTGGTGCTGGCGTTATTTCTGACGAGAATCAATTTGTACTTGAAACCGAAACAGAAAATATATTCCCAGAGTTGGTGGACTCAAATGTTAACCAGATACTGCCTGATAAGAGCAAATCTCAAGAAGTAGAGTATCAACTACAAAAGGGGGAGCATAGTCGAAAACAACAAGATAATAGCGACACTGTTGATGAAAGTCGTCGGGGTTTGCACCATCAAGATAAACAGAGCTCCGATGTGGATAACGAAACTCATAGGCTGTTAATGCAACTTGACGAGGAGTTCAACAACAGTAACGAGACACATAAATATCAAGACGAACATATAGCTATAGAGACTGAAAAGTCAGACAACAACAATGAAGATGGCAAAAAAGAGCTGCTAAACATGCAACAGGCTATTACAGATGCATTTTCTGAGATTCAAGTCGACGTGACTGACTCCAATAAACACTTATATTCTGATTCCGAGAGATTCTCTACTCTACCCAAAGAAGTTGAGACTATTGAGACTCCGGTAGATAATAAGTCATCAGATCATGCAACTGATGACGATTATATCATGGTGGATGCGGATGAAAATGCAGAGGCTGATTTGAATCAGGCTATTGCAGATGCTTTGAATGCTAATTTCCCAGAGACTCAAACTGATCAAATACTGCAAAATACTAATGAACAACAGAAGCAGCGACAAGAACAAGATACTGAAAACCACGAACAGACGACACTCCAACCTTCTTTAAGGGATCAACAGAATCAACTTCAAAATGAAATTGAAATTGAAACTCAGAATCAAGGACAACAGCAAGCTGACAATATTTCAGACTCGAAACGATTCGATGAAGATACAGAAATTCAAGACGCTGAAATGGATCTTAATAAAACTATTGCTGATGCCTTGAAAGAGAGTCAAGAATTGTCAGAAGAAATTCCTAATCCTACTGATAAAGGAAGAAGTAAAATTCTTTCGGATGCTGATTCGGATTCGGATTCTTCTGATTCTAGTTCTAACTCTAGCTCTTCTGACTCTGATTCGGACTCTTCTGACTCCTCTGATTCATCAGATTCGGACTCTTCTAGTGATTCGGACTCATCCAGTAGCTCAGATTCATCGGATTCGGACTCTTCTAGTGATTCTGATTCATCTAGTGACTCGGACTCCTCAAGTGATTCGCAGTCGGATTCAGATTCAGATTCAAGTTCTGGGTCCGACTCTGATTCCTCTGACTCTGAGCCTGAGCCTGAAAGCAAGTCTAAATACAACTCTCCAACTGATACCGCTCAAGTCATAGCTCCTACCCTAACATCAGTTAGAAGGAGAACGCCCGCTACTGCCAAACAAAAGAATAATAACACCAACAATAAGAATCAAGTACTCGCTACCACCGCAAAGCATTCGAACACAGCCACTAACACTCCTCTTTCCGTCTTGTCAAATCATAGCGATATTACAAATCGATTGGCTGTTTCTGATGAAGATAGCGATGGCTTGCTTGATTTAAACAAAGCTATTTCAGATGCACTCAACGCTCATGCGGTTACTGAAGAATCAGTGTCTCAAACTTCATTATCCCAACCTTTATTAGTTAAGCAAACAGAAGAAGAATTAAGCCAGGTGGAATTAAATAAAGTGATCGAAGCTGCTTTTAATGATCGTATTCTTGACAAAGATAACACAATGGAAGGTGATGGTATCAATATTGACGAACCAGATCTAGAATTGAATAAAGCAATTGCTGAAGCTTTAGCTTCTCAAGTTAAACCTGTCAAGTCGAAAGCTGGTTCTCCAGGAAGATTGGCCAAATCCAAACCTAGTGCTTCATCAAAATTTGCCAAATCCAAAAATCAGGAAAAGCAACAACCGCATCAACAACAAGATATCGATTCAAATAACCCTGAACTGGAGTTGCATAACGCCATTGCAAATGCATTGAAAGAAAATCAACATGATGCAAGTTCTTTTTCTGACCCTTCTTCTTCGCTAACAACCAATGATGATGAATTACAGGAGGCATTGGCGCAAATGGTGAAAAATGTGGTTGATACCAAATTGTTCCCCGAACAAGTTTCGACAAAGCAAGCGCCAGCGGCCAAGAAACGGGCACCAGCTAAACCTAGAGTAAAAAAGCCACCTCAGAAGAAAGCCACTAAGGTTTCTGACAGGGCTGGACAACTTGATGAATTCCAATGGAATGAAATGATGGAACAAGCAATGCAAATGGCGATGAATGACCCAGAAAAGTTGATCTCAAGTATGAATATTACCGACGAGTCTACGGCAACTGGTACTTCTCAATCGTTCGCTCCCATTTCGACCCTCAATTCTTCTTCACAAGAACAATTGGATCGTTTATCCAACATTACAGGCTTTTCTGACAAACAATCTGTCTCTTCAATTGCTCAATCTATGGTTAATGCGGCTATGTCTACAGCAGCGGTGAAAGCAGCTGCACAGCAAAGATTGGCTAAGATTGCCACACATAATGACGCTGGTTCTTCTTTCAATAAACGACCACAGGAATTCATATCATCCGCTCCGGCTATTCTTCACCCTTCATCCTCAAACCCTCCCCTATCAACTTCTCTCAAATCTGATTTACCTAAAAAGATCAAACAGGTTAAAAATGCAACTGCTTCAAATGTGTCAAGAAAGAAAACCCCCGCATGGAAGAAACCGACTTCTTCGACGAGTACTCCGATAAGCTTACTAACTGATCAACGATACCAAAAGTTCCAAAGACCGACACCAATTCCTGTTTACGAATTACAGCAATCAATTACATCTACCTTACAAAAAACAGCAGGACAGGGGTCGCCCATTGCTTTAAATGAAGCTAATCAGTCTACAAAAGATGGCATGAGCAGCACTATTGATGCTGCTAGAGCTGATGGTGATAGTAGGACAAAGGCTGAAATATCGGAGCTGGAAACCTCTGAGAAGATCTTATCTCAGCTTGGAAAGGCAGGTGTTCAAGTGAATGAGCAAAACAATCATGGTACACAAATCATTTTGGAGATCCCAGGTCCAAATAATTTGAGATCTCCGTCATTACCTCCCCCATCATCTCCTTCTCTGCAACTATCTGGGATGATCTCACCGCAGCAATCTTCTTCATCACCATCAATTGGAGGAATTTTGACTGATTTGAGATTGTCTAAGTTAAGCACTTCCGATATTTTAAGCCGAATTAATCCTCAAACCTTACACTCAATTAAAATTGCTGTTTCTAGTGCTGTTGAAAATATAGACAGTAGCTCTGGTACTACCCTTGGTACTGATGGTTCTGCAGCTGCTGCCTCTGATACAATATTTAAGAACAATAGTAAGCTAAAGGTCCCTGCATCCAGTGTTATATCACCTTTGGATGACAAGGAAAGAATTCGATTGGAAAACAGAGAACGTAAGAAGAAGTGGAGAGTCACCAACATTGAGAGGAATAGAGACAATGATTTGAGAGCAAGAGTAATCAAGAGGGCTAATCATTTGTTCCCTGACTCTGAATCCGCTGACATCAAGACGAAATGGATTGCTGAAGAGTTCGAAAAAAGAAAGGTGAAGAGAATGAAGAGAAATAATACGGATCAACAAGAAAGTTTCAACGACGGTAATACTGGTTCTGATGATGCAAGTTTTAGAGAAGCTAGCAAAAGTTCAAATAAAATAAAGCTTCATAAAGATAATCGAGCCAGTAGTTTGACTTCAATGTTGAAAGATCCAAAGTTGCAAGAGCAAATTGCCAGTGTTTTTAATTCTTTGGGTGGTACTGTCACTGTTGAACAACTTTCTTCAGACAGTACTAGCAAATCATCAAAGATAGCTACAGTTGCTACGGCATTAGCTGCTGCTTATATTGCTTCTTCCGATCAACCTTTCAATGCGAACACTCTTCCCTCCATAATCAACTCCATTGTTTCGTCTTTGAATAATAAAACATCAACAAGCATGTCACAATCTTCTCATTTGCGTGTTAAACCGGAATTTGGCGAACAGACTCAGCAGGTTGAACCTTCTCAAAACACAGTTACCTCAATGTCTGGTATGCCTTTAGGTGCTGTTTCTCTATTCAAGGTTAGTACACCTCGTCCTAATCACTCCAAGGAACGTCCTCAAACCAAACCTCCTTCGTATAATCCAGACCTCTCACTGACTTCTTTTGTTAAGAGTACTAAAAAAGCAAGTCAGAAATTGGACTTTATGACCTCTTCTATCAGGGCACTTAAAAATATATCATTAGGTCCTGCTACCGCTGTTGGCGAACAGGAAGTTTTAAATGAAGAAAGATTATTTGCATCATTCAAGCAAGGTTCGGATCTGTCAGAGACTTCAAGCTTACCTGGTCCTGGCACTTCACTCGTCAACATAAAGCCAACTTTATTACATCCAACTCCACCAATGGTTAGAACATTTCCAATCACTCAAACACCACCCGCTATCGCTATTGAAATCAAAATTGCATCGCCTAAAGCTATTCCAGAAAAGAGAAAAGGGAGTTCGTCAGTTACTGATCCTAAAAAACTGAAGACTGGTCATACTCCTAGGTCAGGTTATATCGTTGATGATTCGAATATTGATCTTCAAATGTCTAATGGATTTAGCTCAGGATCAATCGATTTGGAATCATCACTTCAACAAGAACGACAACCAACTCAAAAGAGTATTATCCCCGTTGAAATTGACCTTCCTCCTCCTGTGCCGCGACAAAAGGAATCAGAACCAACTAATCTTTCAGGTCAATCTTCTGGAAGAGCCACTACAACTAGTAAACCTAGATTCACCCCTAAGCCAAAGGCCCCGAAACTCAAGGCTGCTGCAAGACCGCCATCACCTCCATATCAACAATCCAGCCTATCGCCAATCACTCCACAAGTCAAGCTACCATTGTATTACAAACCAGAATCTAATTCAATTAGATCTTCTATCTCTTCTATAGTCAGATCCATTTCTAATTCTCCATCAGCAAAGTCATCTCTCCTGTCAGCAAGTTACAGTAAGTCGCCCTCTCCATCGACACCTTCGACATCTGTGCTTCCTATACCACTCACTCAGTCGACTATGTCTCCTCTTGCTGGAACGGCAGCTAGTATTGGTGCTGCGCATAAGAGTGTAAATGTGCCAGGCGGCATAGGTTTGAGAAAGCCGGGGGCTTTCAGAAAACCACCTGGATTTGGGGGCCTTCCTTCAGGTAGTGATAGTACTAAGAAGCCTTTTGGTGGGATTACGCCTTTGAAAAGGAATTAGCTAGACTTCGCACTTATTGTCTCCTTTGTTGAACCTCACATTTTTACTTTTAAAGTTGAGTGTTTTGTATATTATTTATTATTTCATGTACGTTTATAAACCCGATATTTGTGTTACCGCCAAAAATTACAAATTAATTAATCACATATTTATTTATTTATTTTTTTCGTTCACTAAAATCTGCTAATAAGATTCTCTCCTGTATCCAGGAAATTATGTTCCAGAAGTGCACTTCTTTAAAGGATAACAAGATGAAGCATCTGAGATTTGGTGTCAGATATACCCACTCAAGTAAATCTTTCTCACCCATCAAGTATGTCGAAGAAAAAAATAGCAGCTGAGGAATTTCTGGTGGATTCTTTTTCCTGTGAGAAGACAATAAGAACTTAAAAATGAGAAATTGTACTGTCATACGGATCAAACCTTAACTGTTCTGTGAATACAAAAACTATGCCGAAGCTCCAAGAATAGGCGTTTCAAGGAAGTTTTGAGATCTTATATCCCAATATCTGTTTGAAAAAATGAAAAAAAAAATCGACTAAAAGTGCTTTTTGAAGAAAGGTGACAAGATGCAGAGATATCAAAGATTTCAATAGATTTTGAGGACAAATTACAGGCCGCTTTCCAATGAGGGAAAGGAACGCAAAGGAAAGCTTGTATCCTAAAGATCGTTCCCGCCAATTTAAAGAAGACGTCTAAGCTTTGGGGCTTTTATTTCTCTGTTTGTATTATTTTGGCTAGACAATAATTATGCAGCAATTCGTTTTTGCAAAAAAGACATATGGTAAAGATTATGAAACGACATATCCATGACGTCTCGTAAGGAATGATCGAAGGCCATCTCAAGATCACTTGTAATATTAAAAGAACAACAAAAAATCGTAATTGAAAAATTGATTATACAAACAGTGTAAACAAAATAAAAAACGAATTTGTTGCACAATTTTTCAGATGATAACAATAGAAAAAGGCTTAGGGGAATAAAACAGGGAAAAGCTTAACGCGTTTTGGATCTCTGATCTAGAAGGACAGGTGTAGCGATGTCTCTCTTCCCGACAGACATTTAATAGAGGTAGTTTGTACTTATAAGACCGTGACTATACTATACTCATATAATTTCTGTCACTGCAGACCTTCTCTCGAGTTTGGACCTCTCATAGCTAAAAAGTGATGAGAATCATCTAGGGATTTAACAACCTCGTTGTTTGATAGAAAAGCATTGACGCGCAATCGCTCTAAAACAAAAAAAATCTGAAGTTTAGTTGCCAGAGTTGTGACAATCCAAAAAAGAAAATGATCAAACCCAGGATCGAACTGGGGACTTTCTGCGTGTTAAGCAGATGCCATAACCAACTAGACCATTCGACCATGTCTGTGGCATGTAAGGCATCAGGATGCCTATCACTGATTTCTTTATTTTCCTTATTTCCTCTTATTCCCTACTTTATCATCGAGAGCCGATCTCTTTATCACCGAAAGCCGATTTCTTTATTTCCTATTTTGTCTTTCTCTGTTGTTTTTCTGTTGTTTTACCTTTCGTCGACTTTTGATTTTGCCCTCTTTATTTTTATGCTATATA
>PPKM02000045.1:0-118229 GCA_003707685.2 Ogataea pilisensis
GGAGCTGGTGGAGCTGGTGGAGCTGGTGGAGCTGGTGGAGCTGGTGGAGCTGGTGGAGCTGGTGCTGGTGGTGCTGGTGGTGCTGGTGGTGCTGGAGCTGGAGCTGGAGGAGCTGGAGCTGTTGGTGCTGGTTGAGCCGGGATATGAGTGGCTGGAGCTTGGATTTGGCCATCACCGATCTGAGTGACAATATTTGCAGAAGTAGCTAGAGCAGCAAAGATGGAAGTTAGCACGATTTGTCTGAATTGCATTATGTAAAAGTTTTTGAAATGATCTCAATAGAAAAATGAGTGACTGAAGTTGGATTGAAATTGAAGAAAAAGTAAATGAAAGTTGGTTAGTTTTGTATAATTCTCTTTACGTATTATAAAAAGATTTGTCTAATCATAAACTGAATTCAAAGAGCAAATGGACATGTAACGAAAGAAGATTCTGTATACTGTGAATTGAAAAAATAGAAAGAATGAAGAGTAGAGGAGAGGATACCAACTTGGTTTTATATACTACTCTTCTGGCGTGTCGAGTTGCTAGAATGACCGTATAAGAATGTGAATTAAGCATGATCCGCCTTAATGTAGTTGAGCTCAACGCATTTCTCCCCCTTTCTTGCCAAACTTAGACTCCACGCTAACGCAAGAACGCTCACAGGAGACTTTGATAGAACTGTACCTTACAGCGGTGAAATGTGGCATTGGACAATAGAAGTCAAACATTTTCTTGTTGTTTAGTAATCTTCTCTGTAGTATTAGGCGGGAGAGACTTTGATTTGGTTCCCTTGCATCAGGCATTTCCAAGTAACAAACGGCTCGGAGCCGCTAGGAATGGATTTTTCAAAACATAAATAGAAAAACGCGCTCCATTCGTGTAAACAAACACCGCAAAAAAAAACTTTGACCGTGTTTTCAAGTTCGTGTTTCGTGTTTCGTGTTTCGTGTGCGCCCTTGTAAATCCAAGATCGTGTTTTTAGATTTCTTCACTCAATGTCAGAATGCCGCCTGGTTTGCGTTATATTCATTTCGGACTATTCTGAAAATGGGCTAGTGCTTATTTCACCTTGAAAACTTTAGGAGCAATAACAGCGTACGTATTGTAGAGTAAATGCTCTCTTGTGAATGCATATATAGAAAATAAATAATACTTAAGGCGACATCTTTAATATTACTGACTCTATGATTATCCTTTGATTCCACGGTAAAAATAGACATATCAAATATGCAGTTTCTCATTAACGTAGAATTGAAAGCCCAGAGAATAAAGTTCATAGCGGCTTACCCTTAAGAATATTTCCCAAATCTAGAGGGAGCAAGACTCAAGCAACTCATACAATACGACGAGTGAGAAACCAAATAATCATACTGTTCAACACTCGGGTCTCAATTGGCCACTCTTGCTTACTGGCCTTGGTAGGCTAATCGACTATACATTTGCCATGGCACTAATTCGATACAGTAATTAAGCTGCAAGAGAGAGTATGACCTTTAACGATACCAAGTCTTTTGTTCGGTAGCTACCCAACAATCGGCATTTTTCTGGATAACTATCGATGGCCACTGGCATTACTACCGTTAGCATCTAGCTCATAGACATATCACATGGTACAGGTTGAAATTCGTGTATCTCAAGGAACACCAATAAGACCCTGTCTACTTTCATCGAAGATCTAGGAAATACTGATAAAGGAGTACCAATGTAATGGTTTTTGATTAAAACAGTAAATTTCTGCCAATGAGTGAAACCAAGTCACACCAGTGCGATAACCAAACTGAACATAAAAGCTTCCATATTACACACGAATTATTGGTCTCGGTCATTACTTCTCTTAAATAAAACCATGAGTACCAATTCGAAAGGTGTGGTTTTCTTATATATTGAACTACACACATACAAGGCTTCGCACACTAAACTGAATAAGAAGCAGAATAAGCATAAACGCTAATTTTTCAAAAGAAAAGACCATGTCGACAATATCTACACATATCCAGATTTAGATAATGAAAATGATTATATGTATATGGTCGATCTGAGAATTGGATCTGACCGATAACTAATCGTTGCCCAAGTAAACGCAAGATCGTCCGATTTCTAGTTATTTGAAGTGGATAATAAAAATTGTGGTATTAATCCATATAATGCTCAGTGTAGTGTATTGATCATGATGCCTTCAATCTCAAGTCGTCGTACACATTTTTTTGAATTTATCATTCATTACCATCAAACATCTGGATGGCTCCTAGGCATCACGGATGCGAATACGGTTGCATTTGACTACTTCTTCGCTGTTGATGGTATATCATTTGGTGTTTGTAAGAATGTAAACTTAAGTAATCCAATGGTTGGGACTTGCGTTTAAGGACCTCCACGGTATTTTCGATTCCTACGGGAATCCAGTTTTGTATGAAACTTTGTCCTATTAGATGATCAGTCAAGGAGCAATTGATAGTCCTCTTTGTTCTATTTAATTGTTAGCTTTTGATAAACCAGTCGATTCTTCAATTATTTTTGATACCATAGACAGATCCAAATATCTAGGACGACTAACCAAATTTTCTGTTTCTAACCACAAGGAAATTCTTGTAGCTGCATTTCTTGCTATAACATTGGACGAGACTAGTGTCGCTGATCTTGACGGTGATTTGCAGTTTTTGTTGAATGTTGAAACTCGCGTAATTCTCGATACTGAAACAACTTTTTCAACTCTTCCTACTGCTCTGTAAGAACTGTCAGCCGATAACTTATTACATTAAAAATGCGGATGCTGAGCGACTGTCATTTGCAATTTGTTTTTCAGGTGAATCACATCGATTTCGCTGGATGAATTAGGAGACTATTGTCATTGCTATATACGCAGATAATAGCAAAAGATAATTTATCCTCTGCGATAACATTTTAAAAAATATATCCTTTCGCAGACTTAGAGGACGAAGATGGCTCTACATCAGACATCGAAGAAGTCGATTCAAAATCCACTCAGTGTCCATGAAGACTGAGAAAGACAAACAAGGTGATATTAAAATAAACCATCCTCATATCTAGTGAACCTGTGCATATTATATTGTCCATAGGTAACCGCTAATTAATCGTCATGTAAGGTTTGATCAGTTTATCTTGTAGGCCGTAAAATCCAAAAAAGGGCACGAGTGTGAGAAAATGGAATCCGAATCTTTGAGCCGCACTCAACACTTCAATGAGAACAATATTTTTTTTTTTTGGTATGACAAAAATTCAAGATAATAAGAACCAATATGGCTGATGATCAACTACTTCATTTGATTCATGAACATATTTCACATATACTTAATCAGAGACTACTCTCTATAGTAAAAACGATGGATGATATAATAGACCTTCAATCATTAAAGCTCTTGTTTACAGAGTACGAACTACTTCACTTGCTATATCATAGAAATTCCAAGCAACATGGGTCTTCAATATGGTGGAAACAATTCAACATCCTTCATAGAAAATTAAGAATAGTATTGCAGCTAGCCATAGATATAGATGAAATGAGCTCTAAGAAACAACTCACATATTTGAAATTCACCAAAGCAGGCGAGATGAAGACTTCAAAGACTAAATTGAAGACTAAGAACTGTCAAGGATTAATACGAAAGAAAAGAAAAGATCTGTTACAAGTAACCAAATACTTGATAAAGAAGCTACTTCCTGATTGTTACTATAAGTTTTTTTCTGTTATTGAACTAGGTCAATTTATTACGTTGGGATTTGCATTAATAGGTTTGACTTCAAGGATTTACTGTCTACTAAATAAATTCAACGGGCTAGCATTAGACAGTGATAGTAAGAAAAGTGACCTTAGAACATATCTGCTCAATCCTACTGAAGATAGCAGGCTTAAGATGGCTATGGAAAGTATGAATGATGATCACGAGGAGCTTGGTGAGTTGGTAGACTTAGATAGTCTTGTTGCCAAAAATGCCAAAAATGAGAACGAAACAGAAACTAAGTTGGGCATAGCTAAAAAGAGAAAATTAGATAGTATTGAGGAAAATTCTGTTTTCCCTGAAAGTTTTTCGAAAACGAGGTGTAATCCTACAACTGAAATAGATGATATTTTTGATAAAAATATTGAGACAGACAAAATGGAGAAAAAGAAAAGTAAAGTCAAACCTCCTATGGACAGTATATTTGGTGAAAATGCAAAGAACAACAAGAAGAAAGATGATAACAACAACATCTCTAAAAAAAAGAAGAGGAAAAAGAGTGCAATTTCTACGATGGATGACATTTTTGGTTTTTAGTTTCATTTGATCCAACTTTATCAAACAAATCTTCGAAACGGACATCTTTGTCCATTACGCCTATTCAGATCTATGTATATTTATATATATATATATATTGGAGATACATCTCTAAATGCCATCATGAATGATTGAATCAGCCCAACTTGGCAAGACAAAGCTTGCAGTATGAATTTCCTTGTTGTAATACTTGAACAGTTTACTCTCTTCTTGGTGTGAAGGTAAAGTTCTAGATGGTGTTTTAACATCTATATCCGGGTTCTTAGAAGAACACATTAATGCAATTTGGCCAGATGTATAAGTTGGGATTGTACAGTAACAATATTCAGAAACAGGGAAGACTTCTTTAGAAATATTTCTCAGTTTTTTCAAGTTTGAGACGTTTAGCCAGATGTTCTCTGAAGCCATTGAAATGACTATGCCGTTTGAATCTAATGCATTATATAGTAATTGAAAGTATTTCTTTTGGAAGAAAGCTTCAGCAGGACCTTCAGGATCTGAAGAGTCTGTAATAATAACGTCATACTTTGAAGTGTCTTCCATTGCAGCGGCATCTTTCAAAAACTTGAAACCATCTTGTAAGACAACTTTAACTTTTTCATGGTCTAAAGATTTGGACATGTTTGGTAAATATTTTTTAGATAGAGTTATAACAGTTTCGTCTATCTCCACAAGAGTGGCAGTTTCAACACAGTCATGTTTGACCACTTCCCTCAAGACACCACCGTCTCCACCTCCTATAACTAAAACTTTTTTAGGGTTTGGGTGAGAAAATAATGGAACATGTGAGATCATCTCTTGATATGCAAATTCGTCTCTTTCAGTCACTTGAATGATACCATCTAACACCAACACGTTACCGTAATCAGTGGATTTGAAAAGCAGCACATCTTGGAACTGGGATTTTTCGGCATGTAAGATTTTGTCAACCTTCAACATGAGTGCTTGGCCTGGGAAGAATTTGTCTGAAACTTCTCTGAACCATCCATCTTTGATTAATGGATGCGTTAACTCTTCTGGCTTCGACATTTTGTATTGGGATAGTTAAATTATATGGAGCACTGTTTCAACTCGATTTGTCAGTCCTCGTGTTAACGTTCAAAAAGAAAAAGAAACAGATAAAACAAGTATCACCACCGTCAGGGAGGTTTGCATCTCAAATGTCACCAGCTTATAATGACATAATCGACCTGTTACAGTGTGGGACAGAAAAATTTTAAGAAACAGGAAATTTAGGAGATCTGAAATTTTTCAGAGTGCGTTACGTTAAATAAACGTAGAAGTACGAAGTACGACTAACTAAACGGTATATGACAAATATCTGATAGAAGTCTGATGATTCAATCCTTAGTCTTTGTTTTTCGCTAACAATGAAACATCCATTCCAACAAGTTGTTCTTAATAAAGCGGGCGATTTGCTGTTTGCTTCTTCAAAGAACAGTATTTTTGTCTACCAGATAACGGAATCTCCAACCTTCAAATCAGAAGTGATTGGAACATGGACAGATCCTGTTGATCCTCTGTACACTTTGAAGAAGCAGCAAGAGGCCAAGATCAAGTTATTAGAAGAAAAAAATGCTAAATTAGAAGTATTATCAGAACAAGGAGAGGTGAACCCTGCGTCCAAGAGACAAAAAATAGAAAAAAAGATTCCAAAGTTACCAAGTCCAGGTCCAGGGGCTCCCCCATCTCATACATACATAAGAGGAATACATTTAACTAGAGATGAACAACATTTGATTGTCACCACAGATAATGATAAAGCTGTTGTGGTTTTCAAAATTAACTTATCCCAAAAGCCGAATGCCCTAACCTTGTTCAAACGTCAACCTTTCCCAAAAAGACCAAGCTCAGTCACAACTTCAATCGATGATTCCCATATTATCGTGGGAGATAAATTTGGAGATGCTTATTCAATTGAGTTGAACAATCCTGATATTATCGAAGAAAACCTGGAACCATTGTTAGGCCATGTCTCCATGTTGACTTCTGTTTTAAATGTTCAAGGCTCAGATTCTAAAGAATACACCATATCCACGGATAGAGACGAACACATCAGAATATCACACTTCCCTAAAGCATACGTTATCAGCAAATGGCTATTTGAACATGAGGAATTTGTTTCATCTGTCGTTTTACCAAGCTGGTGTGATGGTAAGATCTTAGTCAGTGCCGGTGGTGATGATTTCATTTGTTCATGGAGATGGCAAGCTGAGTCACAAGAAGATATAATAGCAGCCAAGTTCCCATTTGATGATATAGTGAAACCTTATATTAATGATAAACATCTAGCTCCGGAAAAGTTTCAAAATAAAGCTGGTGATTTGAAGGAGTGCAGTGTGTCGCAAATTTTAACATTAGACAGATTTCAAAAAATCATACTGATTTTTGACATGGTTAGAGCTTTCTTTGTCTTTGATTTGAGTAAAGATGGCGAGTTCAAGTTTGAGCAACTTGTTGAAACATCTGGAGATGTCATATCTGGTTCTACGTCGTCAGATAAATTGATCTTGAGCGTGGAAAGCAAAGAAAATAAATTGGAATACTATAATGTCTCTGAGAATGGTACAAAATTTGAATTAGTTGAGGACGATGAATTCGTTAATGCTATATATAACGCAAATTCTGTGGATATTGAAGGCAAAGATGATATAATTCCATTGTTCACAGTTTCTCAACTAAGAAAGAGAAGAGAACATTAAACATGTAAAGTATAGTCTCTTTATAAATTTTTTATATTATTTATAAAGGTAATTTTTTTGTTTATTATAACGTCCGTCAAATTTAATGTGTACCCTAGTTAAAAAGAAATCAGAAGATATATCTTAAAAACAGTTCAAATGAAACCTTGTCTCTTGTAGTAATGAACAGGATCTAAAACTCCATCAAGTAGAACACCATTCATCCATATTGTCTTCCTGCCACCGACAATAATTGTCCATTGAGACTTCAGTAACTTGACATCAATGACATCTCCTACATTAGCTGGCATACTTTTCGCATCTTGAATACTATTGGAATCTAAAGGGGTGTTAAATGCACTGTTCTTTTCTTGGGAAGTGGAAGAAACAGTAATACCAGTATCAGGTGCTGGAGTACTTTTAGAATTTTCGAAAAATCTTGCATACCAATTTTTATCCATCTCCATTCCATTTATTATTGTATGAGCTCGTGCAATTTGAATCAACATTGTCAACTTGAAAACTTTCTCATTATTGTATACCGTTTCTTCGTACATAAGATCATCTGTAATTGATGATAGTAGATTTTTTGCCTTTTTAGCTGTTTTGCCAACCATCATCAGACTAATAAAGTTGGATCTCTTGTTTATCAGTAAACTAACTTCAGAGGACTCTATTTGAAGAATTAATGTTCGAAGCAGCCCTTTATCTGCATATGGTCTAGAGTATTGAACCATACGTTTGCCTCTTGGTTCATGTGAATTATTCACCAGTCCTGATTTTTTCAAATCTTTCAAATTGATTGTGATCTCCTCTTCATTCGTGAAAGGGTTGAAACTGATTCTGTGATTAATAATTTGTTGCTCTAGTGCAAAAAAACGGTAGTATCTGCACTCAGCTAATAGGTTTTCTCTATGCTCGTCAGACTGGATTCTAGGTTTTCTACCTTGTAAGAAACTAAGCAATTCTTCAAACAGACTACTACTTCTGTTGATACAATACGGACTCATAGGCGGCGGTCTTATAAGATCTTTCAATTCACTGACAGTGTATGGATTTATTAAAGTAGCATTATACGCCACGGTGAAATAGTTGGGATAATTACCTTCAGAAACAATAAGATCTTTCGGCACTTTGAATCCTTTTCCTCCCACAGTAACGAAGACATCATCTCTTAAAAGGTGAGTTCTTAACTTTGCCAAATTGAAGTAGTTGGAATCTGCATATAGATAAACAAATTCATGTTCATCCTCGATTCTAATACTATAGCCTTGTAAATGCATATAAATCTTCTCAAAAACGTCGGGAGATCTATCTATGAATAAAATTTTCTGTTGATTCTCTTCTTGTAAGAAGTAATTGGTGAAATATGAAGGTCCATCAGAGGATAATGAGGCCCCACTTAATCGGAATAGCTTATCACCAATCTGAATCGAATACATCTTTTCATGGGGAAGTATTGTAGGAATTTTTGGAACAACGCTGAAGGTTGGAGCCTTACGGGTATCTGAAGAAGTAAATTTCTGGAACATTTCAAGCTTTCTGTGAATTCGATACTTGATTGGTGATAACTCTACGTTCAAAACACAGCTAAAAGTGGACCGATAGGTTGTTTCAAAATCTTTTTATGTATGGACAGGGTCAATTCACTTGGTTATCTATTGTTATCTATATGATGCAAGCCAAAGCTGGGTCAGATAGAGTAACTAAGCTTACGCAATCTGGCACGAAAGCTTAGTCATCATGACAATAGCGGACGATCGACGCTTTTTTGGACTACTGTGAAAGGTCGTTAAGCGGACACTTCAAAAACTATCACTAAGAAAACTGAAGTTGTGTATAACTTCATATTCAGTCGATTCCTATTTTGTTTAAAAAAATCAGTAATTACTTTATAAGATAGAGCTTGGATAGTACAACTGATGCATTCTATGGTTTTACTTCATGAAAAGAAATCTTGTACCGATTAGCCAAAATTCCATAGATAACTACAATGCACTCACTATGCTCTACAAGGTGCAGAGTTGTCTGAGAAACCGTTTTTGTTAACGTCAATGAGTCATTTCAGGCCAACAGTCTTACCATTCCTGTTTAGCTGGTCATGATATGATCAATTCCAGGGTAAAATAGTGAAGTATTGAATGATTACAAGTGCTGTGGGTTTGTCCAAAAATATAAAAAACTAAGAGTAACATTAAAGATAAACTGTAAATCAAATACCTGTCTAAGAACAGTTATTAGTTGCACAGTTTTGAAAGTACAAAAAAAAAGTAGAAGCAACATAAGGCTAATCTTCATAGATTGTAAATAAATGATATTGAATTGGCACAATCTATACAAGTATTGAAAGTCATAGCTGGGATGGTAGTAGCACAGTTCTAAATGGGAAAAGTGACATGAAGATGTTCGAAGTGAAGTTTGTTAGGAACGATGGAGAGATAGGGAATAAAGGAGCAAAAGAAAGTAAAACTAGTAAAACACATAAAAAAAACCATTAACAAAAATACCCAATTGTTCCCCGAGAATATTCTATAATATATTGATTGTAAGTAAATATTCTCATTTTTTTATTATTGTTTAATTTATTCATTCTAAATCCTGTTGGTAGATAATATTGAACCATTTTTGTTCTGTTCTCTATATTATATCAAATCAAATCAAATCAAAAGATTAATTTAAAATTTCATGGTATGTGGCTTGTCACCGTTCTTCAATGAGAAAGAACTGGCCAAGTATTGCTTTAAGTATGGAGTCTTCTTGATTTCAGAAATAAGAGCCTTGTCGACAACTTTTTGGTCTTCAATTCTTTCAGCCTTGATTTCCTTCTTAACAGCACCTTCTCCAAAGAAGGCCTTTTCAGATTTGGATGATTTGGTAGACTTTTCTTTGGCAAAGTAAGTAACGTCAAATTTGTTCAAGTCTAAAGCTTCTAATGAGACAGAAGTGGAAGTTGCAATGACATATCTAGCATTAACTCTTCTTAATGGGACACCGTTAACCTTGAATGGACCGGAGACCAACAAAGTGTTATCTTCTAAGTTCTTTAAATAGACAACTCTTTTACCTCTGAATCTACCTGCTAGTAAGATTAAGACAGTACCTGGAATTAAGGAAGATCTCAATTTTTGTGGTCTAGATGTTTTTCTGGTTTGCTTTGCGACTGGGACAGTTTCAGCTGAATACCATTTTGGAGCTTGGGCAGACATTTTCGATAAGATGGATATGTGTCGTTTTATTTGAAAGATCTTTGTATCAACAATAAACTATAGGCATACAGTAAACTGTATCTAGAAAAATATTGAGACTGTATCATTGTATTTTCACCAAAAGTTAACCATCGCAGACACTCACTTATCATCCAGTAAACAGACTAACACTCACTACAGAGCACCACAGAAAGTTTACCCTGGGCGGCCTTTTCCAAGTTCTGTGTGTATCCCCTGGTGGGCCCCTGCCAGGATGAGTCGATGATGGGGGGAAAGCTAGGGACACCCTAGGGATACCTTAGGGACACTACTTACCACCACGGGCAAAAAACACAGCCATGTTCTATACCCCCATCGCCGCGACTTTCACGGCTCAGTGCGTGGACTGCGTGCTTCCTTGTGGCGCGAAGCCGGCGGAGAGATTTGCTCACATAAAAAAAACTTACCAGTAAAAATTGTGCCCCAGATTTATTGTTTTGGTGTGAGGTGTGTTAGTTATTAATCACGTGATATGTACAAGGGTTTCTGTGACCCCCTCCACAAGTTTTGTAATGCATTATGTCAGAAACTGCCAACCATATATTATCCCTTTAAACCCAACCCAACCCAAGTCATAAGAAAATCCCTTATTCATGGTTCAATGAGTTCTTCAGATACAGAAGACTTGTTATAAAATCTTATATTCCTTGTTCAACAAATGCAAATTTAAATGACTGTCCGTTGCCATTGAAAACTCTTTCAACTGGGATGAATTCGTAGGAAACAGGGTACTTCTCATCACCTATCAAATCCGAAGGATTGCCATATATCTTGTAGTGCTTTGGGCTGGTTTTGTAAGACTTTATTATAAACTCGTCAGCAAAAATGACACTTATTTTAATCTTATCTTCTTGTTTAATGTCTTCGCTTTCTAGCTCATCGTCTGAATCATAATAATCATTTATGATCTTTTTATAACTCAGTCCTGTCCATTCAACATCAGCGCCGCGGGGTAGTTCTCTAGTCTTCACCACAACAAAGTTCTCTTGAAACTGAGAGTCTTCCGATATATACTCTTTCCAAATGTGAGTAACAGTATCCAGCCATGAATCTTCTTTAATAAAGCAACACATGAATAAATTCTTGTCGCATTGGGTAACTTGTTTAACGTTATCTAGATGTTGTAACGACAACAATGCGGCAAGTTTTAAATCATGGCACATGTCCATATTTTTAGGGATTAATGGAATTTGACCACTTAGATGCGCAACTTGGTCTCGTCTATCTATAATCGTCTGCGAGTATGGCCCTATATTGGAAGGAGCCCAATATGATCTTCCTTGAACATGGAGACCACTCTTAAAAGCAATATTGTCAAAAGCGACAACCGATAATTGAGCATGAATGCGCTCAGGTAAGTTGGTTTGGACACAAACACGAGCAGGAGGAAGAGGTTCTGTGAAAAAAGTACTGTAAATGTTGTTTATTGTAGCGAAATCTTGCATTGATTTCACTAATAATGATGCAGATTGAATGTTGGCAAAGTTCAAAGAATAGCGCTCAAGTTGCTCTTTCACCTGCCCAAAAATGTCTTGCACTTGTGATTCTATTGTCTCTTCAATGGAGGTTACGTTAGCAATGAAGATTTTGTCACCTATCTTTGTTGAATTGAAATTCCATAACTTCTTCTCAACTAGTCTCAATTCACTATGTTTTGGTCTTTCAATGACAGATTCATCTGTCGGAACCAAATCGTAAATCCCTTGGAATTGGTCTCGAAGTAACGGAGGTTCTTCAATGTATTGAGAGTAATCCTGATATGTATCAGCACTATCAGCTAATTCCTTCTCCTCAAGTTCCACTTTCAACTTCAAGTACCACACATCGTCATTAGTATGTTTCACAACTTCCTGATCAGTGACAATAAGTCTTGCATACTTAAAAAATGGCGCATCTAATACTAAGGTTTCAAATTCCCCACCTTCTCCACAAACATGAACACCAAATTTGGAATTTAAATTCAATAGTATTGGATAAGCTTCTTGTAAAGTGATTCCCAAATGCTTGTCACTCAAACCGATGGTGGCAACCTTAATTAAGATAGCTTTCATTTCAGACGAGCACATCTCTCGCATCAAGTCTGCTTGGTCTCTTTGCCATAAATATGCTAACGACACCAATCCTAGTCTTGCACAAACATTCTCGACTCTAGTTCTCTGGTAAGATGATAGAATGGCACCTACACTGACGGCTTCAATATCGGGGTGATTTTTTTTAACAGTTGAGAGTAATCGATACAAGTCTTCTGTCTCATCATCATTCGTTTTCTTGTACTCCAAGTTTTGATTATTTGAACTCCCTGTTATCATTTGCCTATACATTGGCTTCCCAATACACTTTGAATAGTACGTCAAAATATCATGGCCAACAGTCTGATACATGAACGAGTCTAGCTCGTCCGAATCTGAAGGTGGTGGATAGAGATTAGCTAGACAAGTGAGCTCATGGCCATTTGCTAAACAATGTAGAATGTTAAAACAAGAATCCTTTCCTCCAGAAACTAACGCAACAACTTTCATTGAGAGACAATGGCTATCTTTAACTCTGAGATTGTGTGAGTTGAATCTATTGTTAAATCTCCACCAGGTTATATAGGTGGGGCCAAGGGCTCTATGAGATGTCACCCTCTTTTTGAACAACATTGAACCTCCATTTCTCTGTAGAAAAAAATTCAGATCTCGGACAATAGAGACAAAAACAGGAACAATAGAATAATTTTAGGAGGCTGCACTGCCCCAGTAGTGGAAAAAAACGTAGGTCGATAGACGCGACGGTATTTTGATGATGATAATTTTGTTGTTTCTGTCTGTTTTCATCCATCTTTCCTCTACATTTCTGTCTAATGTAATCTATGTTATGTTATTTCAACCGCTGATTGATATCTAGTTGGAAGTTCACGTTGGCGCCATAATACGAATATTGAAGTGTATTTATACGCATATTGTCTTTTGTGCTGTCCTTGTTCACTATTTTGTAGTAATCTTGTTTATTTTGTGAGAGGCAACAATTATGAATGACATATCACAAGAACAGTTTGAAGCCAATGCTTCAAAATTGATCAGTTTGAGAAACAAAATATTAATGAAGGCTGCTACGTCTTCTGACTTGGAGACTAGACAGCGATATGATCGTTTATTACTCGAGAAGAAAATCCGGTCTGTACTAAAAATGAAAGATCAAGAGATGAAGAATAGAGAAATAGGTAGACTAGATTTAGTTCAAATGTCTGAAAATGAACTCAACATGAGAAAAGAGTTATTCAAAACGTTTAGAGATTTCGGTGATGTTAGTGGGCCACCACTAATTACTAAGAGTAAGAAAAAGAAAGTATATGGGACTTCTCAGAAACAACTATCCGGTTCAACTATAAGTGGCTCTTTCAAGACAATGGATTATAAAAGTATAAATAAGATGCCTAAAAATAAAGCAAGCCTCCATAACAACGTAAGTTTACAAGAACCCCAATCGCAACAACAACCTCATTATCCACAGTACCAATCGAGTTCCGCACCGCTTTATATGTTTGATACCTCTTATCAACAATCCAATATGTCACAAGTTCCTTTCAGTAATCCAAATAATAATAATAATAATAATAATAACTCAAATGTTCATTCTCCACTTCCTTTTTTTTCTCCTCTTGCAAGTCAGATTGATAGTTTCCTAGGAAAGGCTTATGTTCGTGTTTTGGAATCGGAATCTCCTTCTCCTCTGCCCGCACAACAAGCTTTTCCTTCGACATCTGGATCTCTTGTCAACCTTCAAAATACTACTAGTACTACCAATCAATCTTACGTTTCCACCTCGGTGGCTAATGTCATTAAAGATAATGTCATTCAAGATAATGTCATTCAAGATAATGGCATAACAGAGGGGTCTGATACATTACCTCTCATTACAGCAGACAACAGCTCTCGAAATCTGCCCCTCCCTGTGAATAGAGGCAGCTTACCTGTTCTACAAACGAGCGCTTATAATCTTCAGACCAATAAAAAACGGAAAAGATCAAAGAACCAAAAAGGATCCAATATAACTCCAAAGTTGGAATATTAAGCATTATATATGTTTAGTTCGATATACTTGTATTTAATTATAAGTTTGTGCATGACTTGTGTAAATTGGTACGTATATATATATATATGTACTTACTTAATGAATTCTCATCTTTCGCATATCCCCCGTAACAAACTTTGGTTTGCCCTGCCTGGAGGATAAATGTATATGCATAAGAATTTCCGGATATTTCTAAAGTTTTAATTGGGCGGTTAACTGGGCGGTTAATTATGCCATTCAGCACAATGTTCTACAGTAGACATTTTGTTAAACTTGATGACCTTAAGATGTCATAATAATTTTATATATATTAGACGCCTGCTCAGAAATAACGAATGACCGTAAGAATAAGCCTATTATCATATAAATGAACCCCTTTTTCCGTTATTTGTCTCCCCTTCCAACCTGCTACTTGTATGTTTTTTGCTAAGTTTTGTATTTATAATCTACGAAGGTTATATACAAGACGTGTCGTTCACTCTTGTAGTCCAAATTCTTCCTGCTAGTCGTTGTTCCTGCAGATCTAAACACATTTACAAATCATAGGAAACAAAAACAAAAAAAAACACCCAAAAACATAACTAAAAAAAAAATGAATGGTAAGTACTTCCTAACTCTTGATTTATAATTCGCACGTAAACCCTATAAAGAAGAAATGAAACACGACTAACAACCATAACTTATCTGGGTTAGTCTCTGAAACTTCTGGCGATTTATTCAAGCCTATCTCAACTGCTTCACCAAGTAACCTTTTCCCAAGAAGAGCAAGTACTGTTCATGTTCCAAACGGCGTCTCATGGTCCAAACCAATTCAGACCAACAACTTTTGGGGTAATATCACTTTAGGAGATCAGCAATCGTATGTTTACACACATCCGTATTCAGTTTGGTATGCCCCTTCAAATGACTATGAAGGTTTGGCCATTTCTCATCAAACTGCAAATCAAAGAGTCTTTGGTGGTAAAACTCCTTCTGGTGGTGCGGAATACTATTTTATGCCAGCAGGTAACAAGTCTTTAGTATTGGGATCTGCTGATTTTTCAAGTAATAACATGTCGATCAGGCTTGAAAACTTGAAGAAATTTTCAGTTGATGTCAAGTTAGTCTCAGCTAATGCTGGTTCTTTAACCTGTAACTTAGTTCAAGGAATGGGCTTTGTTAGTGCTGTTTACAATGATTTAATTCCAGAAATCCATTCAGGTGTCGGTATTAGATCTGTCTCGGGTGATACTTCTCCAAGAACAGGTACTGACAAATACAAGATATTCTTAAATGACGGTTCCGTATGGGTTATGTATATCACTTTTACTAACAATCAAAAATGTCAGTTTGCATTGAAAAATGCTCACCATATTATTGGTTCAAACTCTATTACAGGGTGCGTCATTCAAGTTGGATGTGGTGATTTTGAAGCATATAATCGAGCTGCAGGTTGTTATCCTATTGGTTGTACTTTGAAAGCTTCCATCTCAGGTTCAACTGGTAACTACTCTTTGAACTACAGGACCTCTGGTTCATCAAACAGTGGTACCACATTGATGTATGCGTTACCACATCATAAGGCCTCTTTCACCTCTGCTACTTCAGGAAAAGGTACTTCTGCAAATTTGGAAGACACTGTTCATGGTAATTTAACAGGTTATTTGACAAACATTTTTGAAATGTCAGAGAATTTGCCGACTGGTGTTGGTATTCATCCATGGACTGCTATCCCTGGTTGGAGGTCACCTTCTTATACGAATGATCAATTAAACACCATCAGGGTAGCAGCCATTCAAGAGTCTCAAGATGATGTTTACAATTATACCAATATTGATTCCATGTACACTAGTGGTAAGATTTTGGATAAGTATGCATATGTGTTATATGTGTTACATTATGTTGTTAAAGATGAAGGAGCAACACGTAACTTATTAAACAAGATGAAACAAGCTATTGAGAGATTCAGTAGGAATACACAGCAGAATCCTCTTTGTTATGAAACTAGATGGGGAGGTATTTGTTCTACTGGTGGTATGGCTAATGGAGATGCAGCTGTCGATTACGGTAATGCATTTTATAATGATCATCATTTCCATTATGGCTACCATATTCACGCTGCTGCATTGGTTGCCAAAATTGATGGTGAATTAGGTGGTTCGTGGTTAAATAGCATCAAAGATTGGGTGAATACTTTAGTCAGAGACGTTTGTAATCCAAGTTCAGACGATTCTCAATTCCCAATTTTCAGAAGTTTTGATTTCTTTATTGGACATTCATTTGCTCATGGAATTACTGTGTATGCAGATGGTAAAGATGAAGAAAGTACAAGTGAAGATTATAATTTCACTTATGCGATGAAGATTTGGGCACAAGTTATTAACGATTCACAAATGGAAAATCGTGCCAATTTGATGCTTGCTATTTCTAAAAGATCTATGAATTTATATATGTACTATTCAAGGTCCAATAATGTTATACCGAGAGAATTCACTCCGAATTTCTGCAGTGGTATTAAGTTTGAAAACAAGATATCTCATACTACGTATTTTGGTACAAATGTTGAATATATTCACGGTATTCAGATGTTACCTACAACTCCAATTTCCTCATTTTTAAGAGGTCCAGAGTATGTGAGACAAGAATGGGAAGCCGTTTTGGCCAGTAGAGTCAATGGTTTGAATGATGGGTGGAGAGGTATATTGATGCTGAATTGTGCTCTATACGATCCTTGGGCTTCTTATAATTTCTTCAGTGGATCTGGATTTAGACCAAACTATTTGGATAATGGTATGTCCAAGTCGTGGGCGTTGACCTATTCAGCAGCAACTCAAAACAGGAATTAAACCTGGATTGTAATTATATTTTTTTATAGGCTACAATGTAGTCAGTAGTTTTTAAAAACTAATAAAGATGTTAAAAAAAGGTTTATATTTGAGCAGAATAATTGATTTTTACTGTGGAGTACTATTAATTCTCAAAAGAGTTTAGATGAGTTTGAAACATACTGGCATTGAACATGAAGTTTCAAAAGAAATACCCTTCATGGTTTAATAGATGCTACAAAATATGAACGATCTTGTCCACAGGTAAAAAAAAAACCCCTCTTTCTCGTCTCTCTCTGGAGCTTTACCCCCTTACAACAGCGTGCTTTGTCGCACCTTACGATAACTGAGTGCACTAGGCAAAGATTCGCTGGCAGTTGCTAAATCGAGCGAACAAGGAACAAGGAACAAGAAAACCAGGCAACAAGAGCCGATGTCGTGTAGTGATCACCGATGAGATGATCACATAAGCAGTTGGTCATCCACTGTAACTTATAAAGGACTTGGAGAAGCGAGGAGCGCGCGAACCGAGACAATCGCATTGCATTGAGTGGGTTACGTCTGTTAAGAGCAGGAACAGGAGAGAGTTATCCGTGGATATTCATGATAACTGGTGATAAGAGTACGAAGGCAAGAGTAGATTATGTAGAGTAGACCTACTGATCATGGCATATAGTGGTTGTAGATACACACTGTGGACTGTGGAATCATCCATATATACACATACTAACACATACACATACATAAATATCGTGTTGAAACTTGAAAGGTGATTCATTTCAAATTCCTGACGTAACCCTGCCCCGGAGCCTTGACAGAAACTCGCTTATTTGCACCAAAATAAATTCTCCAACTGCCCTCACATCCGAGCGGCGCTGTGTTTCTGCAAGTTAAACGCCCTGCATTTTATCAGTAACTTTAAGCAAGAAAAAAAACGGTTCTTTGCAAAAAGTGATCTCTCTAAAATGCTGAAGCATTACAAGTGGTCATTTGTATCTGTGATGCGATGCAACGGGATTTTAAGGGCACGCATATGGAACGTTTGAAGTGCTACTGGAAAGTCAAAGAGAGCTTCTCTTGCACTTACCATCTCTTTTGGTTTGGTTATCCAGGTCCGTAATACTAAAGTATATAAATATAATTTGATTCTCCTTGTATTCTCCTTGTATTCTGGTTGTCTGTTTGGCTTATTCATTTTTATTATTATTACAAGCGGTTACTATCTTCTTTCATATATACATGCTAAAAATGTTAAGATCTTTAACAAACTTCGGTGTTAGAACGCCTATACCGACTTTAAGACAAACTATATTAAGACAGTCAACTCTAAATGTTAGCAGAAGATTTATATCCCAATCAGATAAGAAACTGAGCGCTTCTCATTCTCTTGACCAATCAACCGTTCAACCTTCCCCTCCTCCTTCTCCTCAATATTCAAAACAAACTCCTTCTACTTATTTAGACAATTTAACTACTTCTGAATTATTAGGTTATGGTGTCATTGGTTTTGCAACATTGACTAAATCAATTTTGAATTTAGTTATTAAGTTATTTCCTTATACTCCGATTTGGTTGATTAAACTTTTAGTTTACAAGAACTATTGTGGAGGTGATGATTTAAAACAGGTTCTACAAACAGGTGAAAGATTAAGCGAAAGAGGTATCAAGAATATGATGCTATCTTTAACTATCGAAGCCTGTAATGGAAATGAATTATCAGTTTCCATTGATCATGTAATCAAAGAAACTCAAAGATCAATTAGTGACATATTAGTTCCACATTCTGTGAAAATGATCAAATCTGCTTCTAATATAAACGAAATCCCATCAGGTTATGTTGCTTTGAAACCAACTGGTTTAGTTGATAACGCAGCAGATGTTCTGTTAAATTTTGAAAATCCAGAATATCAATCGCAATATAATGAATTGTTATCAAATTGTAAATCTATTTGTGAAACTGTTCAAAATGAAAATATAAGATTACATAAAGAATTCCCTGACAGAGTTGCTCCATTTGTGGTTGCCGTAATTGATGCTGAAAGGAACGATTTACAACAAGGTGTTTATAAATTACAAAGAGACTTATTCGAAATTTTTAACAAATCTGAGGTCTCTGTAGTTGGTACTGTTCAAATGTATTTAAAAGAATCTACCCCATTATTAGAATTAGAAGACCAACTGGCTAGAAAAGGTGGTTACAAGTTAGGCTGGAAATTAGTTAGAGGTGCATATATTCATTCTGAAGTAGATAGAGATGTTATCCATAATACAAAAGAAGATACAGATATCAACTATGATAACGGTATTGCTAAATCCATTGAGAACATGGCATCTGCCGAACCAACTATTGGTCATCTGGTTGTTGCCTCACATAATAGAGAATCTCAATTGAAAGTGACTGAATTATTAAACTCATTAGATAACGAAAAGGTTAAATCTAGCGTCGTGTTGGGTCAATTGTTAGGTATGGCTGATAACATCACTTTTGAGCTAATGAACAAGTATAATGCGAAAAACGTTATCAAATATGTTCCTTGGGGTCCTCCTTTGGAAACCAAAGAATATTTACTGAGACGATTAGAAGAAAATGGTGATGCTGTTAGAAGTGACAGTGGTTGGCCATTAGTTAAAGATATTACAAAGACCTTGTTTAAAAGAGTCTTTTAATTTTTTTTTCCCCCATTATGGCATTTTGTAAAATATCCTCATTCTCATTATAGATAGATTTTAATATTATTATTTCAGTTCATTTCTCCCATCCTGGGCCTCTCCTTTACATGTTCAACTCTTCATTTGTAGTTTTCCGTTTCCCACAACAGAAAATATTGCATATATATAGGTATTCAATAGAAAGGAAAAGAGAGATGTAAACACCAAAAAACCCCGACACTCTCTGCAAAACTTCCTCTCATCTAAAATAAGATGTCACTTTATATACTTATTCATGAATTTCTTATGGAATTCACTTTTCAGCAAGTCATTAACATACCTATCTTTCCCATTCGTTTTCTTTAAATTGTTCTGCTTATTCTGGAACACAGCGGAACTTCTCCATGATTTCTTAATATAACTGTTGTTTGAACTTGTTCCATCCTGTGCTTCTCCTTCATCATCTTCGTGGAACCGAAGTAATGGATTTGACCTTAGTGCTTTCTTCATTTGTTCTTCTTCTTGCTGTTTCAATTTCTTCTCTTCTCTTTCCCTTTTGATATTTTCTAGTTCTTTCAGTAGCGCCTCTTCGTCATCTTCATCACTCTCTTCATCCTCGCTGTCCTCCTCAGAGGATGAACTGTTACCATCAGAGTCATTTGTGTCCGAATTGTCATCAGAAGATGAAGCATCTATATCTTTAGTTTCGATTAATAATTGCTGTCTTCTTTGTTCTATATTGTCATCGTTCGCTATACTTCTGAAAGCATTCATTTGAGACTCAACTTTCAATCGCTGCTCATCGTTTAAGAGTTCTCTCTTTAACTCCTCAACCGATTTCTTACTAATGTTATACTTATTCACTTTTAATCCGTCGTCGTTGTTATCTTCATCATTATCTGAGGAATCAAAGTCTTCATTCGTAAGCTTCAATTTCTTTCTGAATTTAAGCTCTTTGTTTTGTGTCAGGGCTCTCTTATGTTGGATCGTTGATTTTATGTTGTTTGCTTTCCCCTTAGCATGGTCGAATGTGGGTCTATGTGCCGTGGTCATCTTGTGTATATGAAGTGCAACTAATTTAAATGCACAAGTAAATATATATATATATATATATAGATACAGCAGAATGTATTATTATCTAACTCAGGAGATAAAAAAAAAAGCAAGATTATTTATTTTTAGTCAACCTGCCTGCCAAAGGCAAGTACCCCAAACGAACGCGGGAAAAATTAGCACAGCGTCCTGAAATTTCTAAAACCTGAGAGAGATTTGCTTTTTACTCTGTTTTACTAGGATATGGATTCTGGTGTCTCTTGCATTCCTATTGTTCAGCATATTAGGATATAGAAAGTGATTCAGTGCCACTTGCAGAATATCCATCAGAAAGCATTGAAACGTCTATTTACTTAATTAACTATAAAATACCAACCGAAAAACAATCTTTTCTAAGTTCAGTTCCATACCATACTATTGGACTAAGAAAATCACAAATCCAATGTCACAGGAAAGAGAGGACTCACCACAGCATAGCAATGAACATTTCCAAGCTCCAGTACCTTCACCTATTATTGTGGTAGCTGCCACTGCTGGGCATGTAGAAACAAAGGGTGACGTGCACAAACAGATATCTTCCAGAAGAACTATTTCAATCAAGGACTTTGCTTATGATATTGACGATCCGTTGCATTATGGAATAGTAGACGTGTCATCAGACGTCGAAGAGGATGAAGGCAGTGATGATGATGATGATGATTACAGTTACGATTACGATGATGGAGATTATGACGAACATGATATTCATGAGCTAGACAGAAGAGATGGGAAACCTGCGATAACAACAAACTTTCAAATGACTGGACGAACACAAGGAAGTCTCAGCAAAGGACGATCAAATCTTAATGATAATGATAATAACGACATAATGGAAAGTAATATCCCTTTCAGTGACAGTTTCCTGTCAAGCAGGAATAGCGATAAGAATAATATATACGACAATACCACTGGCACTGATCGAAATGACAATGATGTAGACACAGCAGCTTCAGTTCATGCTGTTGCATTGTATCCATTTGACCCTGAGAATGAGAACGAGTTGAAGCTTGTGCCGAACCAACTGATTATGATCAGTTACGAATATGGTGATGGTTGGCTAGTGGCTCAGAATCCGTTCACTGGTGAAGCAGGGCTCGTTCCTTCGGAGTATGTTCGATTTTTAAGTGATGAAGAACTTAATGATACAGCAATTGCTGAAGAAGAGGAAGAGGAAGACGGAGAAGAAGAAGAAGAAGAAGAAGAACAAGTGGACGAAGAGGAAGCGTACATTGATGTTGAAGATGTGAGCACTGCTAAGCCTTTTTTGCCAAAAATTCTACAAGATCATTCAGTTGAGGAATACACTACGGTGAAGAACATTCATGCTGACGATAATGAATGGGAAGATGTCTCCGAAGAGACAGAAGAAGACGAGGAAGAAGAAGACGAAGAAGAAACAAGAAAAATTTCGACTACTTTAAAAAACCTGAATATGTCTTAGGATGCCTACAATGCTTTCTGTGTATATATATATGTAACATACGATATTTACTTACTTGTTAAATCATAGATCATCGTGTTTTCTAACAGTTTAATAATTCTACAGTATACATGCATATTAGCTAAAAATCCAAACACAAACTAATCAATACAAAACTTAGCAGCTCAGTAAACAGTGTCAATTACTCATCATCATCCATTGGAATCTCGCTTTCCCAATTACTTTCATTAATCTTTGCGTTGTCTTTAACTTTCAACATGAATCCACCAACTTGGTCAAGCAAGCTTTGAATAGTCTCTTTCAATTCATATTCAACTTCATCAGCAATAGAGTCAACTTGTAATAGCTTGAAAGCACCACTTAAAGCAATTTGAGCGTCATTAATATAAGGCCAACTTTCATCATCTTGGTTGACTTTACTGTTTAACTCAAAATCTTCAAAATTTTGGGCAACTTTATAGCCATCATCTTCAGGTAATGAATTCTGAATTCTTTTGGCGTTTAAATAATTGGCAAAACCTTCTAAATAGAAACTTTCAACACTTTGTTCATTTATGTCTTGAACAGAGGATGCAATTGATGAGGCTAGTTCGAATAAGCCTAATTCGATTGCATATTTGGCTAATACTAGCAAAGCCTGACTCAATTCGATATATTCTATTTGGGCTTCATTCACATCTTCTTCTTCTTCTTGTTCTTCTAAAGATTGCGTTCTGTTAGTTAATTCTTCTAATCTAGTCTTCTTAGAATGAAATAATTCCCAAGACTTATTAATACTTTCTTTGGCCTCATCATTTTTCTGTTGGGAGATTCTAATACTGGCTAATAATGACCAAGTCTCACCATTTGAAGAATCTAGCCTCAAAGCCAATTGGATCAATTCTTCACATGACTGTTCTGCTTTATCTTCCATACATAGGTCTGTCATCCAGATTTCAATACTAGCAAATAAGGCTTGATTTAGTTTTCTAATTAAGTACTTTCGTATACCATTGATGGTACCATAAGCGCTAATTAATAGTTCCATACTTTCATCCACAACTTCAATTTGCTCAAGGCTTAGACCTCTACTTTGTAAGTCATCTATAATGGAAAGCTGTTTCAATAGTTTCTCATAGCCAATCTTCAATAATGAAATACCATCATTACCACCAATGATTTGACCAAGGTATAAAAACTTTTCAATCCCTTGAGAAGCGCTTTGATCTAATTCACATGCCTTTTTCAAAACAATATATCCATCTTCCAAATCACTATTCTCTAATAAAGCTTCACCTAAGGTTTGTAGATAGATTGGATTGGAATCAAATGTGTCGAAATGAGGTTTCAAAAGTTCTACTGCCTGATTCGATTGTGACAGTGAGACTAACTGAGATGATTCTATCACCAAATTCTTTAGCAAAAGTTCCTCTTCATTAGATGCCATACTTGAATTATATGTTGTTCTGTAGCCGGTTAGTGTTTTTTCTATATTCGTTAACCAAAAGACAGCACGATGGAGACTTTTGAGAACATAAAGTGTAGTTAAAGGTACCAAAAAATGGAACTGAATTTTTCTCTTTCCAGATTTTTTTTTTCTTTTTTTTTCGGACTATGTGAGAAATCGAAATCTCTTCATAAAGAAGTTAATTAGGTTTTTCTAACTCAGAATAGACATATTTACATTCACGTATACATATCAAACATATATAATTAGACATTATCTTGAAATTACAAAGACGGTAAATTATGGATCCATTAGAAGAACAACAGCAAGAGATTGAGATCTTGGAAAGTATATACCCAGACGAACTTAACATAATATCATCAAAAGAATTTACAATAAATCTTTTGCTTGACGTTGAAAGTGAACGTAAGCATGCATTGCTTTTACATATTAGATATCCTGATAATTACCCAGAAGCTGTCCCACAATTAACCTTAGATTTTGGAGTCATTAGTTCAAATGATGACTTACTGAATGGAGATGATGATGACAGTGATTACAGTGATGACGATGGAGGAAATGATAGTAATGGCGAACAAGATGATTCTAATAGATTGATACATCTCATAGAGACCATTGAACTAGAAAGAGAAGATTTAAAAAAGTTGCTTCGAAATATAAAAGAAGAAGCTGAAGAAAACATTGGAATGCCAAGTGTATTCACATTGACTTCTTCCTTGAAAGATCAAGCTGAGCAATTGTTCGGTGAGAAACACGCTCAAGCTGAAAAAGAGTTAGAAGAAGAACGATTAGCCAAAGAAAAAGAAGAACAAAAGAAATTCATGGGCACTAAAGTGACAGCAGAAAGTTTTGAACAATGGAGAGTTAAATTCAGAGAAGAAATGGGCCACAATAAAAGATTAGATGAAAGATTTTCGGATGTTCATCAAGGTAGATTGACTGGCGAACAAATTTTTGAAAAGGGACTGGCAGGCCAAACTACAGATTTGGAAGCTGAAGGTGATGTTGATGTTAGAACTTTAAAGAAAGGTGTCGAGGGTATCAGTATTTAAACTACATGAGTATAATATTTCCTCTTTTCCAAAGTTTCACGTCATGCGTTTATCGTTTCTCGTTCGTCATCAATCATTATTAATTAATTTTCTTATTTCTATATTTCTATAAAGAAGTGAAAAATGTATGTGTACATGTATAAATTAGTGTCCTGTAATTATTACGAATAATCACTGTAATGATAAGTATGCATCAATATCATTTCATCAGAGACGTCGTCAAATCTGGGCGTCACAAATGGGGAACTCTCGTCGTAGTAAGTCTCGTCTTCCTCCCTATTGGTTACAATTGGATTTCCATTGCTGTCTTTTTTCAAATGAATAACCGTATCTCTTCTATGATTTGCAATCTTGTCAGCGAATCGTTCAAATGTTGGTTTTCTCTTGTAACCTAGAAGTTCCGGATAATATTTATGGTAAATATAAAACTTACTAAGATTTTCATCGTTAAGGTATACCTCTTCCGGTTTTGACAACATCATAGTCAATAGCAAGTGTTCATATTTAACAGATTGCTCATAATCTTGTCTTTCCAATAACGATGATTCTAAAAGAAATATTTTCTCAGTTAATTCATCACCTTCAACCGTCATAGAATCGCCATCGACAACCCAACTATTCACATTGTCATTCTGAAAGTTATCGTCATCTTCTTCTTTTCTAGTTGCTTGATTATCAACAGAACCGTACGGTTTTAAAAAACCATGTGCCACGGCAATCGAAATATGAGAGGCAGTCGATCCGTCTAAATCTTCGATACCGATAGGATTACGAATAGCAGAGAAATAAGAATGTGATCTATCCAACACATCGGCGGCTTGGTCATGTCTGTCCTCAGGCTTCGAAGATGTCTTCTTTTTTGTTGCATTTTTCTTTCCTTCCAGATATGGATCAAAGTCTTGAGGATGAACAGCAGCCGCTATTGAATGTTTTCCTTTATCACGACGACGACGTCGTGTAGTCACCGAAGAACCTCTCCGATAATCGTCATATGCTTTGTTTCGACTACTAGACTTGACCATAAAATCCATTATCTTCTCATTGGTAAGCTTCTCTCCCTCTTCCAAGACTAGTAATCTTAATCTGGAAATAATTGTCTCCCAGTAATGCGCCAATTTCGTTGGTCGTCCAGTATCAACACACAGGACAGCTCTATTTACATCACTTTCTTTAACAATAATGCAGTCTTTACCGTACAAGCTCTCAATAAATTTATCACCACCTAATCTCAACTTATTCTCCACGATGTTCAATATTATTTCATAAGTGAAGTTTTTTATTATCGCTCTGAAGAACCAGCTTGAGTCAGGACCTAAACGAGGACCAGTAAACACATGAACAGTTCCTTGTGTTATTTTCGGGGTAATATTGTTATTTTGATATATTATGTTAGATAGCTCCTGTGCACGTGTGGAATTAAATAAATCACCAAATGGATCTTCCTCTTCTATGTTTGGGAAATCCCTATGAAAATGATTAAGGGTATTAGCGACAGCGAGGTTTTGCGATGTTGTTAAATGATATGCTTGACTTTCCTCAAATTCTATAAATTCTGAACTCATTTCATACGACGTTGGCATTTCATCAACTGAAACCAACGAGGTAAATTTAGCTCGATTAGTTTTAAGCTTGGCCGTTTCGTTTTTCAATAAATAATAGTAAACCATAATTTCTAAAATTGACTTAGATCCCATTTTCTCTTGGATAAGATCTACTCTGTTTATTGAGTATCTTCCTAGTAGTTCGAAAAATAGGTCTTTCTCTTCGGCAGACCAGAATGATCCAGCTATCGTATCTGCATTTACATTCGCAGAATACTTAGTGGTTCTTTCACCATTAGAAGAGACATATGATCCAACTAATGGATCTGAACCATATTCACTCTCATAAGATTCAGCTTTTCTTCGCTCTGCATAATAAAAATTGTAATAGTTGAAGTTTCCTGTAAATCGCCTTTTGTTTGGAGTGATTTTATAACAGGATAAAGTTTGTGCTTTTCCAAGTTTATCCTCAAGTGATTCATTTGATCTTTTTTTGAAGGATTTCAACTTCTCTATTGAATCTTTCAAGACTTCACTCTCCACGGGTGGCAAAACGCCAAATTTCTCAGGATGTCTCCTTCTCATGCGTCTCCTTGCTTGACGGAAAGTATAGGAATTGAGATCTTTCTTCTGAGTTGTGTTTGTCAAATTCACGTTATTACTGGCTGGCTCATCAGTGTGAACGACACCTTCGTGATAGTCGCTATCTCCGGAACCAAGATCATTATCAGCATAATCATTACTTATCTGAATTGAGTGTGTCCCACTATTTAATTCTTGGGTTGGCCTGTTTAATGTTTTCAAAAGTTGTGGAGCTCCTTGTTCTTGTTCTTGTGCTTCATTTTGATTTTCACTATCTACTCCAGCCTGCTGGCTATCTGCAATATCTTCAGTGGCATCAAAAAACTCCAGATAGTCGTCATCCTGGTCATCAGACATCTTACACGGGTTCTCACAACCGACCAGTCAAATATTTGTCATTCAAACTAAACCTAAGTTTACAGAACAAACCTAGAGTTGAAAAATTAAATAGTGATTAAGTAGAAATCAAATCACAAACAGATTAAGGAGAAAAAAAAAAAAAAAGAAAAACTCTCACTAAGAATAATCACGTGCCTCTATTCATGTGCTTCTTTTTCCTCTGAATTTTTTTAATTTTTTAATTTTTTTCATTTTTCTTAATTTTCATTTTTCGTTCACTTCTGGTTTACTCGGAGGATGAAAGTATAGCTCAGTTTGATTCACCATACACAGTAGCAGAAGAGAGAACTACATTTATAACTGAGCCAACTAGTGTCCAGCTGTATTCATTTCCCTTTTTCTAGTGTCATGTTGCGACTCAGATCTTTAAGATTGAATAGGTGGTTGAGTGCAACAACAACTAATTTGCAAGCATACAATACTAATCGATGTATACAGAGGGCATCCGAGATAAATATTTACCAAACTACGAAAAGATACAATAGCTCTTCTTCAAGCAAATCACTGCATGCTGCGTTAAATGACATATCGGGTAGTGTTGATGCTACACAGAATGATAAAAGACCAGTGTCTGATGCTATAGAAGAAGAAGAAGAAGAAGAAGAAGGGATAGAACTAGATATGGACTTTGATGACACATTTGAACCGACGCCCATCGGGAAACCAAGTACTGACACCGTGAGTAGCATATACGGCGAGTTTGGAGAGACTACTGGAAGTGGTTCTAGACTGTCAAGTATGTTTTCAAGCTTTGATGAAACAGGTGACCAATCAATGCAACCCAAGGAAGAACAACAACCACAACGACAACAACAACAACAACAACAACAAACTGATGATAATGAATTCAAATTGCCTTGGGAGATGAAAGATGGGACTGATGATGACTTCTTATTTAAAAAAGAACCAAAGAGCACAACTGCATTCCCTGACTTCCAATTACCTTGGGAAGATGACTTTCTTGATAACGAAGCTCCATGGAAAGATAAGAGTAATGCGGAATCCGATAATCATTTGATTTTACGTCCCACTAGTAGAAGACAGTCTCCTATCCAAGAAATATTGGACAAGGCTGAGACAATGAGATACAACAGTCAACCATTAATAAATTCAAATGAGACGCATAGATCTAAGAATTCGGAATTGAACTCCTCCAGCAAAGTGTCACCACTAGAAGACTCGATGCATCATTTCAATGTTATTGATTTCGAAAGAGATTTACAAAATATTATGGTGTTCAAGAAGAATATGTCTACGGAGCAAGTGGTAAAAGATATTGATCATATGAGACCATCGAAACAAATAGTGTCGGTTAAAAGATATGACCAACTACGGAAAGATTTATCCAGATCATTTACAGTTAAGCAACTAAGAGAATATTTAACCACTAAGAATTTTTTTTCGTTCTCAACAAAAAACACAAAGGCACAATTGCTCAAAAAGATCATTCAAGAATATTGGTCAATTGAAAAATCAACTAATCGTGATATGGCAGAAAATGACTTGGAAGTGGAAGATCGAATCAAATTGGCTAATCAGAGAGAGTTATTCTTATTATTGTCACATAAAGGTTACCTAATGCAGTCGTGGTCCAAGATGGGGGCAAAATTGGAATTAATTCCAGAAAACATGGAATTAATTGTTAAAGGTGGACCATCAACAACTAATTTTGTTCAAGCGTCTTGGAATGCTTTATTAAATGATATTCATATGTTAACTGTTGATGTGGAAGAATTAGCACGTTTCTATACCGAAAGGTTAGGTAGAGATTTACCTGTTGATTCATTGCAAATGTTGAGCAATGTTCATTTCGATAGAGTTAGTTTAACTGAAAGCAAGTATGTTTTAAGTTCTTTCACGTTGCCAAATTTATTATTAACTAAATCTGCATTACTAGCTGCTTCAGAATATTCAGCCACATCTAGATCTGTCATTGATAAAGAATTGATTTCTTCTTCAGATTCATCTGAGTTAGTTTATCAGGAATATAACGATAATAGTTTACCTTGGTATATCAATGATTTGAAAGTGTATAGGTTAAAAGAGCCAGCTAAGAGATTAAGATTACTCAATAAGAACAATGACGAAAAGCCAGATGAGTTGTTTGGCAAAGTGAAGAACTTGCAAAAATTAGTTTCTGAAGCAGAAGTCAAATTCCAATCAAACTTTGTTGAACCACAGATAGGTAATTCGGAGCAGGATTTGTCATTGTTGAAAGGACAAGAGGATCAAACTACAGGAGGAAATATGGAAATTGAAACAGATAAAGATATAGATACTCAATCACAGCATCATAAAATAGACCAAGAATCATCAAAGACGAAATTGTTAGACTCTTTGAACACTGATAAAATTTTCGAATTTTTACTGGAGTCTAGTATTGAAAAAAAGAAAGATACATGGTTACCTAGAATATTAAATGCTTCATTTGGTAAAATGTTATACAAAGATCAATCTACAGATGCTCATTCATTATTCCATCTTAATTTACCAGAGTTGACAAGAAAATTATCATCTTTAAAACTATTTGACAAAGATGCCAGTTTATTTGGTATGAATGGTGGTATTAAGAATAATTTCCAAAAATCCTTACAAATCAAACTAATACCTGATGGATTTGCCAATTTTGAGAATTTTAGAAACTTACCAAATATTGAGATTTGGTTTGAAATTCATAGAAATAAAGTGGCTCTTAAGAGTTGTAATGTGTTTGTTAATGAAAATGAAAACACTTATCAAGTTCCATTACCTAATTTCAAGACTGATGTTATGTTTCAATCGACTTATAATTCGATGCTTATTAATGGAGAGAGTGATTATGGTTTGAGATTTGCTAAAAAACAGGAAAAATTATTCGAATTTGTTGAGTCTTTACCAGAACCTTTATTAGATCTCTCAGCGCCAAGTGCAATCAATAGATTACTAAACTCTTTACAAACTCATACGATTCCAATCAATTTAGATAGTGAGCATCAGAATATATCATATTTGATTACTTCTATCAATAAGAGAAACTCCATTGAATTGGAATTCAATGGTTGTCCAGTGGTTTACGAGACTGTTTCGAATGGAGAAGTTGAAAGAATTGAAGTTTCTGTTTTGTCGGACAAGACAGATGAATCTTTGACAAAGGAGGAATTTGGCGAGTTTATGGAGAATGTGAAAGAATTTATAAAATTTGTTGATGAATAGACAGAAGAACGAAGCTGTACGTAGGTCGAAAGTTTATACCATATCTATGCATACGTTATCGCTAGAGAGAGTAGATGATGTGTATGAACTAGTCTTGTACATAGATGAATACAAAGTAGTATGCGTGAAAGAATGTAGTTGAATCCGTTCCCATTGCTATAGGTAAGCACTATTGCATACACCTCTGCACACAGCTCTGCACTAGAGATAAATAAGCGAATGAAGCGAATACCCATAGCACCTCACCCGCTACACCCCGCTCCACACGGTCTGCACCCCTAGTAGCAGGGCTACAAAACCGAAGCCAATTTCTGATAGTATAATATGTTACGTCACCCGCTCTGTTATTTTTTGCCTCCTCCCAGACCCGCCTCGCCCCGCCCCGCGACAACGACGACTTCAACCACAGCCAGGGCCACGGCCACGGACGACTCCTCCCCCCGGACCGGGACCCTGGCAGGCGACGGAAAAGCCTGGTGACGTGTCTACCGACTACGGCGAATTGCGTGTGAAGTTACTCATTTCGAAGAGGGGACTGAGCACAGCAAAAAACCGAAATTACATCATATGTTGCTGTCGGTTCGGTCTTTAATGAGACTAGAACTTGACTGGAAGGATTGATGGATGATGAATTTGTTGTCAATTACCAGCAATCAATCTCGTTTCACCGTACCTGCTACACCGCCAACCGGTTCTGCTGCCCCCCGCCCAGCACCAAAACAAAACCAAAGCCACCCACCCATCTGCGCATTACCTAATCACTAAACGTCCCATTGCCGCAGGAAGAAAACATTTTCTCCTTCACTCACAGACTGACAAAAGTTCAACATTCTATATATAATAAATTGCCTGAAACTGGTTCTTCTTTTTCTTTCTTTCTTAAATCTCTAGTTTCTTTGCTACAAAATCTATACTAGTTTCACTAAAGTTAGATCAATTCCATATCAATCATACTCAAAATGTCCAAAACTTTCTTCGATATCAGTGCTGACGGTACGTTATATACATATTTCACCCTCTACACTACCGGTTAATATTACTCTACGCTCCAATTTTGCTCTCTTTGAATTTTTTCTTGTTTGCCCTCCCCCAATTTCAATTGACGTAGTTAATCTTTTCAACTCACAAGTTTTGTCTTATTACCCGATAGTAGTATTGAAAAATTGAGTTTTGACAACTCTTTCAGCCCCGACTAATTTCTTAAAATATAGTTAGTCTGTTCAACAACATGAATCAACCGTACTAACATATTTTTTACTGAACTGATAATTGATAATTGATATCAATTATATCGTGTTTTCTCCATATTTTTTTTGCAGGTAAGCCATTAGGTAGAGTCACCTTCCAATTATACGCCGACGTTCCAAAGACTGCTGAAAACTTCAGAGCTTTATCTACTGGTGAAAAGGGTTTCGGTTACAAGAACTCCATCTTCCACAGAGTCATCCCACAATTCATGTTACAAGGTGGTGATTTCACCAACTTCAACGGTACCGGTGGTAAATCTATCTACGGTAACAAGTTTGCTGATGAAAACTTTATCCACAAGCACACTAAACCAGGTTTATTATCCATGGCTAACGCTGGTCCAAACACCAACGGTTCCCAATTCTTTATCACCACTGTTCCATGTTCATGGTTAGATGGTAAGCACGTTGTTTTCGGTGAAGTTATCGATGGTTACGATGTTGTCAAGACTGTTGAATCTTTAGGTTCAAACTCTGGCTCTACTAGAACTAAGATTGAAATCACTGACTCCGGTGAATTATAAATTGCTTTGATTTGATTTCTTCATTGTTTTTGATTTTTTGCTTTTGAAGTTTGTTGATATGAACTTGATTGTTTTTTTCCTACATAGTCTTCACTACTGTTGTCAAAGTAACTCAGAAAAGTAAGAAAAAGAAAAAAAAAAATTAAACAACAAAGCGTTTTTATTGATGATGAATTACAGTTTCAAGTTATTTTGTCTTTTGTTATTTTGTTTTTTATTACGTTGTTTCCTTGTTTTTCTTTGATATGATTGAAAAGATAAATTCAAAATTCTGTTGAATTTTTTATACTACGAAAATCCCTGTACGAATGTTTCACAAGAGAAATTATCTGGCTTTTTCAAACTTTCACAGATACAAAGTAATCATCATGTAATTTCCATTACAGGACAATATGTGAAAACACAAACACAGACACAAACATCCACCAGTTTCACCTTCACAATTGATTCAAAATCGTTTCAATATACACACACATGTCTTCCATTTTGTCCCCAATCTTAATGAATGCTTGTTCAGTTCAATTAGCAGTTGCTATTCATCTGAATAATAATCCGTCATAGTAAATCCGAACCGCCGCCGTCGCCGTCGCCGCTTCACCCGGAAAATAAAACTAAATCAAAAAAAAAAAAAATAATTAGCAAAACGCCTCACTCACTCATTAGTTAACAAGACTAAATTTGATCGGAATATCCCCTAATAATCGGCATACTATTTCTGTAAGAACCATTTTTGTTTCCCCCTCCCCCATTGAACTGTCTGTACGAATCGTAGAAAAAAAATTAACAGCCATGTCTTCGTTATCATTTTATGATATCAGGCAAACTACAAGAAAGATCCAAAATGGTATGTTTCCCTAGTGTTTAAAAGAACATATGCTATCCCTCCTTTCAAACCCCAGACACCCCACATTTTTATTTAGTTTTTTTGCAGTTTTATTTGTTTACTTTCAGCTTGTATTGAAAGTTAAACTACTATCTGAATCACTTGAATCAAATAATACTAACTTGTTTAAAAATCTTCCTTTTGATATGAATCCTTCAATAAGCTTTGTCCGGTTACTCGAATCTTGAGAACTTGATAAGAGAGTCAACCAATACGGATACTTGGGGACCTACCACCAAACAAAAGAAACAATTACTTAATTGGATTCTGATGTATTCCAGCCCTTCCATTTCTTCCAATTTGTATGATACGACAGGTGAGTTTAATGATGGGGAGGAAGGTGATGTGAATCAGAACAACTATGACTCCGAGATAGGCAAATACACTATTGATTTCCTAGTTGATAGAATATCAGAGTATACAAATGCACCGGGTTCGGGTTTGAATCTGGGTTCTTCTGCAGGTATCTCTTCAAACTCAAGCAAGTCACTGAAATCAACTGGGTTTTACAACACTTTAAAAAAATCACTAGTTACTAAAGGTTACGAGTTCCTGATAATCATTAAATGTTTAATCCTCTTGGAATATTTACTTGTCAATTGTTACACACTTAAGGGAACCCACGTTGAGTTTGATCTAACTGGAGAACTGAAAAATCATCTAGGTACAATAGTGATGTTGAAGCACTACCAAGTAAAGAACAGTTATGATGGATTGAACCTAAGTCATGAAAAACAGATCCATTTGATTTCCGACAAGATTATTAAATTCGTCAGCGATAAGGATGAATTAACCGCAGAAAGAGCTAAACTGCATCCAAAAGATTTTACACTCTCTACTTCATCCTCAACAACAACCACTGATGGCAATGGTACACAAACCCAAAGAAAATCATCAACAACATCATCATCATCAAAGAAAAACTTGTTCTATGACGAAGATCAGATCAATTTCGGTACTTCCACGTCGTCATCCTCATCACGGGCAGCCAATTCGCTGGCTTTAGAACCGGATAAAGATCCATTTGCGAGATCCACAATATCTAATTTTTCGAAAGGAGTCACAGACTACCTCAGTGGTGGACCTCTATCTTCAAATGGCAACAGTAGCAATGCTGGTGGTGGTGGTGGTGCAATCAGCGGTATATCGCTACTTCCTAGAAAGAATAGGTCAAAAGGGCAAGGCAAGATCAGTTTGATATCCGATGAAGATGACTTAATTAGAAGTACAATAAGTATTAACGGTTATGGTGGATTACCTTCGTCGTCGTACAATGATGATGAATATCATGAAGGTGGAGGAGTCAATCAGTATTCCGACCACCCAGATACTAATGTTGCTAGCACACTTGACAATTCCAACCCGATAAATCACCAATCTAGATACGACACCGGTTACGAGTACAATGAAGTGAACGAGAATCACATCGGAGAGAAAGAAGAAGAAGATGACGAGTTTGGTGATTTCCAATCAACCGCCTCTAACACAACAACGACCGCTACTACAACAACTCCGACTCTCAACAGATCCACCTTTAACAAGAACAAAAGTGATAGTAATCCATCGGATCTAGAGTTACTTCCATCAGGTATAAATCAGTTAAAGGTATCCAGATCACCTTTCTCGCAATATTCTTCATATATTCCTCCTCCTGCTACCAGTAATGATGTTTCCACTTCTAAGTATACTTATGGTACCAATACTGGAGGGAACACTGATGCTCATTCACAACCACTTAAGCAGCAGCAGCAGCAGCAGCAGCCATACCATCGAAAAATTGATTCATTAGGCAATGGGCTTGGAGTAAGTGATAATAATGGTAATATTGTGAAAGATAAGCCGAAGAAAGATGATTTGTTCAATGATCTTTTGAATGATTTCAAGTTCAAATCCAAATGAGATATCTAAATAGTTATTTTTCTTTTTTCTTTTTTTTTGTTTATTTATTCAAATACCGCTTAGTCGATTATTTGAAAACATGTATGAAAAGTATTATTAGGTAATTATACAACAAAATGTACAAAAATTGTATCGACATTGTAGAATACAATGGAAGAACAGAAGAAAAGTGAAACCCATGGGGGGTTCAAAATGCATGACTAAATAAAACAGTGAGGTACTACCAGAAGAACAAAATGAGAAGAAGCGAATTGGTATTATACTGCTCAGTAAAAATTTTAGCAGCTTTTTTGGTGAATTAGGATCTGTTCTTACAGAGTGGAATAGCCGAGATAACCTTTAACAGCTAGTTGAGCAAGAAAGAAGAAATGCTCATAAAAAAGAAACAATAAAAAAAAAGACAGTTTGAATCATGACACAGATCTGCAGTTGCAAATGTAGAGCAAACGATCTTAAAAACAGAAACATTTGCTTGAAAGTCGCATTACTATGCGGTAAACACACTCGTAGAAACAGTTGATTCATCGTCCATTGGAGTAGATAACCCACTAGATGATTCATCAATACTTAAATCTTCATCCATTTCAATAAAAGTAGGAGTAGTGGCAGATATACCTTCGTCAATATCAACAATGCTGGTGCCAATATTCTTTGGATTCAATGGATTAACGTTAGATAAATGCTCAAATTCTAATGTGTAATAGTTGAATCTACAGAAATAATCACTTTTTCTCAGTGGTAACCAATGAATTTTAGCAAAGTAAAAAAATGTAACAGCCAAGACAGAACCTGCAGTTAAGTCAAAGAAATAATGATGCGTTAGGTACATTGTGGCCCACCATAGCCAACAGACATAAAACATGAAAAATGGACTATAACTTGGGAAAAGATATGATAACCATAATGCGTTCATTGTTGAAATACCAGAATGCAAACTAGGGAAAGCACCAAAGATAACAGGAGCATTGCTGAAGTTCGTAGTATACATATCAAATCCAAAATAATCATCCATTCTACCTAGCCCACCAGGAGATCCCTTCATGGTATAATTGGCTGGTAATAATCCATACAAGTTCTTATACCAAGGAGGAGCAGCAGCGAAAACCTGTTGCACAATAACACCAATTAAGTTCATGTATCCAAACGACCAACCAAATGAACGTAAGGCTGTGGGTGGACCAAATAGCCAAATTAATGCAGCAACAATGAATGGTCCAGCAAAATGAACAATACCATATGGAAACCAAGCCAAGAAATCTAAAAATTTGTTTGTCTTTGTAGCTAAGATCACGGATAAATCATCACCGTAGAGTATAGTTTCCATGGAAGGCAACACTTTAACTGAGATAGGAGGTTTCCAGGATGTTGGAATCTTAGATGCAGAAAAAAACAAGAAAACCCATGCTAAGATAGGTAAACTGAACAAGAAAAATTGGGATAATAGTGGAGAAGTGACAGCCAGCACCAATAGTGACAGTATTCCCAATTTCAATAAAATGTTTATTGGTAGGACATACATGACGAAAAGAAAGACTGACGACAGAAACGAAAGACTTACTATTGTTTTAAACCGTAGACTTTTGAAATGTTTGAAAGTTGGTTTAAAGTCTGTATTCAGTTCTATTAAAGTATTGTTTTGTTTTTTGGCAGCTTTATATTCGTAATAAAGTCTTAATATCAATGTAATTGGATTGAAATTAAGCTTAGGAGCAGCTACCAACGTTGAGGAAGATAGAACTGCTGACATGATGTTTATGATTGTAAGGGGGTTTAATTATAGTATCTAGAGGCCAATTGATTGATTGATTAATTAATAGACTTGAAATGTCGAAAATAGATGATAAGAGATGAGATGCAATAAGGACAGAATAAGAATGATCTAGGAAAACTGAGTGGGTATGAGATAAATGCACAGTACCTGACATACACCCTTAGTTAACGACCCTAAACCAAGTTAAACAGTCTGCAGTAAAGACATAAACTAGATAAAACAAACAGACAAAGGAAAACAGATCAGATCAGAAAATGCAACAGAAAAAACACTAAAAAAAGAAACAAGAAAAAAAAACACAAAAAACTGTAATGCCGAAATGGTGCAGAGGTGCCAAATCACTCAAACCGGGCCCCATTAAACGAGTAAATGCCTCAATCAATCACCTTTTGGTGTGTTTAATTGTTGAAGTTATTAAATACTTGCTGGGATAAGACGGAAGGTAGACAGTGAATTGCGATTGAGGTTAAGCTCTAAGAACCATTATATTTCTTTAAGCCAGGGATGAAGGGAGACGAAAGTTTCGTGCCAGAGTTGCACGATAGACCGCTTAGAAGATCTCACAAATCTTTAATATACAGTTTGCCTGTACTTCTCCTTGCTCTGTCGTACTATCTTATCAGTGCTCCAGGTTCCATTATTAACCTGCAATTGAACTCTTTTCACACGTTAGAAGATGAGTTTCCAAAGACCTTATTATATGACGCTTACTTAGAAACACTTACTAAATCCAATTTGGCTTCCAATTGGTCTCTTAAATATGCCGCCACTCCTCAATTAGCTGGTACTAATTTGGAAATGGTCAACTGGACTAAATCGAAATTCGAAGAATACGGGTTTGACTCGGTTGAAATTGACGAATACGACGTCTATATGAGCTATCCATTAGATCAATCATTGAGTTTATTAAATGCTGAAAATGATAACATTGTCTATAAACCAACTTTAAGAGAAGATGAATTGGAAGAGGATCCAAATTCCTCTATTTATGTTCCTGCCTTCTTAGGTTATGCTGAATCAGGAAATGTTACTGCTGAATACATCTATTGTAATTTTGGTACTAAGGAAGACTTTGACAAATTAGAAGAATTAGGTGTCGATATGAAAGGTAAGATTGCCATTATTAGGTATGGCCAGATATTCCGTGGTTTAAAAGTTAAATTTGCCCAAGAACATGGAATTAAAGCTGTACTATTATACACAGATCCATACGAAGACGGTGAAATTACAATTGAGAATGGTTACAAGGCATATCCGGATGGGCCAGCTAGACAGCCAAGTTCAATACAAAGAGGGTCGTCGCAATTCTTATCTTATGGCCCAGGAGATCCCACCACTCCAGGGTACGCAATCAAACCAGGCGAAATCAAATCCAGATCTGATCCTTATTACACTGTTCCTAGAATCCCAGTCTTGCCAATATCTTATAAAGAAGTGACTCCAATTCTACAAAAACTATCAGGACATGGTCTTTCTGTTGATGAATGGTCTAAAGGATTAATCAAAGGTTTTGATTATTCTATTGGCCCAAACCCAGATTACAAGCTGAATCTAATGAATGATCAAGAATTCAATATCAGCACAATGTATAATGTAATTGCAAAGATTGAAGGATCATTGAAATCTAACGAAGTTATCATTATCGGTAATCATCACGACTCTTGGATCCCTGCGGCTGGTGATCCGCATTCAGGTTCCGCTGTGCTGGTTGAGTTTGCTAGAGCTTTAAATGAGTTGATTAAATTAGGTTGGAAACCTAAGAGATCAATATGGTTGACAAGTTGGGATGGTGAAGAGTATGGATTGTTAGGATCTACTGAATTTGGTGAATATCATGCTAAAGAGTTACAGAAAAAAGTTGTTGCTTATATTAATCTTGACGTTGCATCGATTGGTGGATTACTACATTTGAGTTCTTCTCCAGTTTTGTACACTTTACTAAGAGAGACCGCGGATTTGATCACATATCCATTGGCTAACAAAGATGGAGAGTATATTTCACTATACGATCATTTTAAACAAGTGAGAAATGATACTATTGGGAACCTAGGCTCTGGATCTGATTATACAGTCTTTTTAGATCACTTGGGTATCCCTTCAATAGATATGGGTTTTGCTAACGATTTGAAGAAAGATGCAGTTTATCATTATCATTCAATTTATGATTCTTATAAGTGGATGAGTGAGTTTGGTGACATTGGATACGTATTCCATAATTTGATGGCTAAATATTTAGGTTTACTCGTTTTAAATCTAAGTGAATCAGAAGTCTTACAATTAAAACTAACTTCATATGGTGTCAAATTGAATGAATTGTTCCAAAAGATTGAAATCCCAGACCATTGGTTGCAAAACGAAGTCGATTCTTCTTTTTCACCTATTGCCAAATTCCCCGAATTACAAGAAATGACAAACGGTGCGTATCGTTCATTTGATTCAGATCATTCTTGTCCAATGATGCATGAGAATAAGGTAGACGGTAGCCATACTCAGAGGCTATCCGATCTATTAAGTCAAGTTGAAACTAACTTACTTGAATTAACCTCTAGAGCGATTAAGTTCGACGAATATGCTTTAGAACAACAAAATAAATACAAGGATTGGTTGAACTTATCACCATTTGAGAAAATACGCGTTAAGTGGGCAATATATAGAATCAACTCAAAATTAAAGTATTTTGAAAGAAACTTCATTAACCCTCAAGGCTTATCAGGTGGCAGATCTTGGTTTAAACATATTGTTTTCACTAGTGGTAGATATACAGGTTATGGAGGTCAACAATTACCAGGATTATACGAAGCTATTGAAGACGATGACTATGGATTGTTCTTGGAAGGTCTGCAATTCTTCAATGGTGTTTTAAAACGATTAGTTATTCATTTTTAAGGGGTAGTGTGGTCTTTTTTGTTTTTTGTTTGTTATTGTTTCCATCTTCCCCCTTTTTGTTCTTTTTTGCTTCATGAGCGCTTAAACAATAAAATTTGTTCCCTTTCTGTTGGTGCAGTAAGAATTGGATTTCTTTTTTTTTTATCATTTTTATTCTATTGAGTCAACCTTTGTCCTGCGTATTTTACTTTGCTTATCGATCGACCTTGTTTCACAAGCGAAAATTGTTTCCCATTTGTTTGGTTAAAAAAGGGAACGAAAAATCATCGAGCTGCGCTCCGCTCCCTTCTAGAACTTGGTTTCTAGCTTCATTCGGGTTTGCGTTTTTTTTTTTTTTTGCTACCTCTTTCTGTTTCATTTGTGATTTACTATTGTATAGATATATATTTTATGGTTCTATTGCTTTCATTTATGCTACGTAATATTACCTGTGATACTTTTATGAAACATTTTCCCTATTATATTTTTTTTAATCTTGTATTTGTTTCTACCAGTGGCAGATATGCAGTAAAGTGTTCAAATTATTAGTACATTGTTGGCATCGAGGAAAACAAGAAAGCAAATGAGAAAAGATAAAGAACAATTAGCCATTAAATTAAATATAAGTATAAGTATAAACATAAACATAAGTATAAACATAAAACAAAAACCAAACAAAACTCCGAATAAAAAAACTCAAAGACGTCATCCAAAACAAACAATACATGTAAAAAAAAGGGGAGAAGTAAAAGGGGAAACCTCAGGAAAAAACATAAAATTCCATTAAAAAAAAAGATGTAGTAAGACAAGAAAAAAAACCAAAGCCATAATAAGTGTCTGTCCGTGAAATCAAAGGCATCCATAATACTAATATCAAAGGTATCAGATGATGAATAGACACAGTTGTACAATGAACACGTAACAATGTCACTCATCAAAAGCCGAAAAAACTACTACAAAACAAAAACAAACAAACCCATATAAGCTACTTCAAACGAGTAGCAATCAACATAAAGATATAAACAATAATCATGAACCGATACTGACTCTCCTATCAGTCTCACTGCCTTTAATCTTCCTTTCTCTCATCACAATTTTAGCTTTATCTTCACCGTACTTCTTGCATAATTTAGCGTAAAATAAGCCACATGCATTGCAAAGAGTTCTTTCTCCCTCGGGACCACGCCTCCATTCTGGAGTTTCCTTTGATTCACAATGTAAACACTCATTATCCAGTGCTGTTGCATTTAAGGGCGTAGTTTGCGGAACTTGTTGTAGATGAGGTGGAGCAGGAGGCAGAGGAGGTTGTTGAGCTATCTGCAAGCCTGTAACGACTGGAACACCTGGCGGTGGGATCATGTTGGTAACCATAGTGCCCGGAGGACCAGCAGTTATCCTTGGAAATGGATGAGGACCATAATTCATGATACCAGTATTACCATTGGGTAGCAGAATCATGTTGTTATTATTAGCATTATTATTAGCATTATTATTACCAGTAATATTGTTGTTGTTGGCAATTGGCGAGTTTTTCAATTTCGTTTTCTTGAAAGTAGACGATTTTGGCGAGATTGGAGGCGTAGTCAATCTATCTTCAATTTGACCTTCCGGCTGCTCTCCAATAGATCCTCTTTTAAGGTTAGCGCGGAATTCATTCATAGAAGACAAAGTTCTGGCAGCTTGTTCTTCAATATTTTGATACGGCGCAGAACGATCTGTGACCAAAGAATTAGATTGGGCATAAGATCTACCACCTTCACTTGGAAAAGGCATTGAAGAATGACGCACGATAAGTTGATGCTGAGGAAGAACTGGACCATGATGGAACCCTTGTAGAGCCGCTTGCTGCTGATGGTGGTGGTGGTGTTGCTGTAGCTGTTGCTGTTGCTGCTGTTGCTGCTGCTGCTGTTGTTGTTGTTGCTGCCTCAAATGTTGCTGTTCAGCTAACAATTCTTCATCTTTATGCATGAACCATGATTGATAAATGCCATTAATAATATTTAGCTGTTCATAACCAGAGTCCAATAACTCTCTGGGAACATCTCTGAAGGATTTAAAGTTATTAACAGCTGATTGAATTTCTAAGCTGATATGATTTAGCTTACTAATTTCAACATTAATATCCGTAGGTGGGACCAGCGGATGGACTTCATGAGGAAGACCCAGTAATGATTGAGCTTGTTGAACATGTCGAGTTACGTTGATGGGTTGCGACATTGATCGTTGACCATTCTTAGCAGGAGGGGAAGAGATGGGTATATGTTGTGGGGATTGTGGTCTTGGAGGCGGAACAAATATGGAATTTCGTTTATTATTATTATTACTGTGAGCCTGTTGCGGCGTAATATTCAAATTGGGAACATGATCAGGAAGATGGTGTCGTTGTAAGTTTGTAGTTGAAGGAGAAGTAGTCAGACTTGAACTGGTATCATGTTTACCGCTAGTGTTGTCAAGATTTCCATTAGGGGGGTTGTTGCCATTCAAGGTTGGAAATAGGTCCTTAATCGATGGAAGCTCTTTAGTAGTACTCATTTCCTCTGTTAATATGAAACTTGTCACACTTTTATCGAAATTAGAAGTATTCGTGCTGTCTGTAGGACCAGTTATTTTTGATAAGGACGGCAAACTGTAAATATATTTGTGAATATGTAATGATGATTATCTTAATGTTAGCAATGCGTATTCGTAAAAAAAACACAAAGTAGAAGATCGATTGAAGGAAAATTAAACTTACCTAACTTTACTAGCCATTTTGAGGCAAATTTAGGAGTTGTAAAAGGTGAGATACAAACAGATACAAATGAGCCCTGTTGTAGCCGAAGTTGGAGATGCACGTCTGCTTTGTCAGTGCCGGGAAAACAGAAAAAGGGGGAGGAGGGCGTTTCTCAACGGTTCCAGAATTACTTTCAATGTACAATAAAAGCCAGTACGAAAGTATATATATCTGATAAATAGGGCAATGAAGAAAGATGAAAAAGATGCAGAAGAATAAACAAAGGAAGACAAAAATAAAACACAGAAAGAATAGAATCTGTTTTGTATAAAACTAAGGTCATGTCACCTCAGATTTGAAGATCTTTGTCCTCAAGTGGTGTTTGTGTTTTATGTGTTTTTGACTGCCTTTTCGGATCGCATTGTTTTTCTGCGTTTGCGCTGCGTTGCGTTGCGTTGCTTTCTGCTGCTGTGACATTTTTCTGGGGTGTGCCGGGAGCGAGAGCGAGAGCGAGAGCGAGAGTGAGAGTGAGGGGCGGGACACGGGGAGAACTAACAACACAGGCGTGGTGGTGTGCGGGATGGAACTCCACAGAAACCGAGGGGGGAGAGAGGAAGCGAGACAGCGAGACAGCGAGAGATGACCTCATAGTTCCAATTCATTTGAACGGGATGGGACGCGGTGCGGTGGTAGAGCCGTGGGGGATCAATCGGTAACAGGTGATCTGGGATCTGGGAACTTGGGCCCTTTAATGTTGCTGCCCGGGCACTACTGTTTGACATATACTGTGGGTGTGGGTAGGTCGTCTATGTGTTAGTTGTTTTCCAGACTAGTATCCAGATATACGTATGTATATAAATATCTATCTCCAGGCTGTTAATGGGTATACAATGCACACATACGTACCATTTGCCACTTTCATAGCAAAATGCCACTCGCTCACGCAAGCACAGTTTTTTTTGAGATTCTTCCTAGCAGCGAACAAGGCATGAGGCATGCAGCTCCGAGTGACAACTTGCCTTGCAGTCCTGCGAGAACCAGAGATCTCCCAAATGACTGGGCGGCACGAGATTTGCTGTTCTCTTCCGTTTTGATTTTGCCTGTTGTAGTATACCCAATACTAATACTATTACACATATTATATATATATATATATATCATATACTAATACCAGTGTATATATATACCAGGTGCTGGAACGGACCCCTCCACTCAACTAGTCGCATCTATTAGAAATAGCAAAAGATCTCCCCTCACGCAAGTAAGCCTCAGATTCACGCACCCGGGCTACAATTGCGCTAACGCTCACATGACGTGTGTCTCTGTGTGTGTCATCTGGTGCCGATTTCCGAAATCTGGCACAAAAAGGAGCTGTCAATCTTCCGGCTTTAAGTGGGGCAAGGGTGCGGGTGTGTCCTATCTGTGATCCTCCTGAACATCTTTTTTCCTGTTTTGACCGTAGTGAAACCACAGTAAGATATCCAAGTGTCAAGTTGTAGAGCGAGTATACAATCGGTAGTCTATTGAGAACGACACGACACGAGCAAAAACAAAAAAAATATAATAATAACTAAAATCATATAAATGTATAGCAGAAAATTAGGAGACATACAAACAATGAAGGCAACAGATATATCCATCTCACGTAAAATCAGTAAGCTCGAATTTAGAAAATGCAATCCATGTTTCTTATCAAAGCAACAATATCAGAACTATGCTAATTAAAATAAATATATGAGAAGCAAAATAGTCAAAATATATATATAGAGTACAATATCCAATATACAACAGAAGTTGCGTAATAGTAGACACAAAAGATTTTCTAACCCAAAAACAATCTCGCATTCATTTAATTACTTCTACCATTCAAACGTGAATCAATAACAGCGATATCATCTCTTAAACTTGCCTCTTCAACTGTCTTGACCAATTCTTTGGTGCTTCTAGCAACATCAAATGCAATTCCCGCAGATCTTTGCTTGAATGATTTTTCAGCATAATTTTCCTCAGATTTGCTATCGTTAGAATTATACAACGATTCCATTCTCTTGACACAATCTTGTAAAACATCAACAACGTATCTTGCATGGCCCATCGACTCAGCATATCTGCTTTGGTTCATTAATGTGCTGGTACCTTCTGCCATCTGTTTGACGACTGTGATGATTTGATTTGCTCCATTTCTGAGTAATCCTTTAGTGGCCTTAGGATCTCTAATAGACTCCAATAGTTTTTGAATAGCTGCAATGACTTCCACCGTTTGGTGTTCTAAATATGAGAGCAACTCTTTCAATGTGTTATCGGGATTTAAGGTATTGAATTTCTCAAACACAAAATCATCCTCTTCTTCTTCTTCCTCTTCTTCATCCTCTTCCTCCTTCGCTTCCTCTTCTTCTTTAGTCGTAACTACCTGTGTATTTTTCAAATTCTTTTCCGAGAAATCCAATGCGCTACCAGCACTTGGAATTGTACTGCCATAAGTTGAAGAATCTGGTGGAGGTTGCAAATCTACTGTTTCAAGTAACGTGGCTCCAGTGCCAATAGGTTTCCCATTTTCCGTTGCTGAACTTGGTGGAATATCGTCTTCAAAATCTAACGGGTTCTTGAAAACAGTAGCAGTCTCAATGTCTCTGATAGAAGAGCTCTTGAGCGATGACGCAGGAGATTGTTGTTCACTTATCGAGTTATTAGTCAGACCACTAGAGTTTAAATTTTTATTTTCATCGATTGATAAATCGGAACTATTTCTTCTTCTAGCACCAAATTTTTCGAATGCCTTGGAACTAATACTATCTGAAGATACTTTGGATGTTCTTTCGCGAGGTGGGCTATTCTTCTGTTGTTGTTGGTTACTTTCTTGCAGTTTTCTCATTCTATCTTGAATATTAGCCTTTGGGGATGGGGATTCAATTGACTGATCTAGTCGTGGTGGAGTTGACGGTGACGACCTAGAGCCTTGCTTTTCAATAAACTTATTTGCAAGTGAAGAAACACTAACATTTGAACCATGATATAACAATGGCGTCATATCCACAGTCTTGCTACTACTTGTAGGGGTCACCTGAATTGGACTTATAGGGCCCAAGACACCCATAGCAGATGAAGTACGTATCTTTAAGGGCATTTGGCTAGATTTAGAATAATGATTTTCATTGAAACCACTTGTTGAATCTTGGACAGATAGTTTTTGTGTAATTCTCAGCGGACGAACACCAGAAACGGAAGCAGCGGCAGTAGGAACACGAGGAGACTCTCCTGAACCTTGAGGTGTCAAACCATTGTCATGTATCTCATGGATCTGACCACTTTCTTCTACTTGCAATCCTTTGCTCTGCTGAGCTTGAGCCAAAATGACCGAAGGAAGATTTGATTGCGCAGAAGATGGGACAGAAGAGGTTGTGGCAATATTGGCATCCAAATGGTTTCCATTAGGATCGGCATCCTGTTTCAATGCTGAAAGTTTGACAAGGTCAGCAATCGCAAAAGAAATATCATTCAAAGCCGCGTCAACAATCAATTTTGGGAGAACTCCTTTAAACACCATATAGTATCTTGTACACGTCAATGCATTTGCAATAGCGGATTCAACTAACTTGCACTGTTGTTTCACCAGAGTAGAGTTGTCTCTTGATTGTATTTGAGTGCAAATACTTTTAGCTGTAGCTGAAATAAGAGAAACTTTTTGGAATAAAATATTTGGCGTGATTTGTTTGTCAGAAAGATATATCAGTACAGTCTCAATAGAAGAATAAACATTGGCGAGATCAACTTTTACAGCCTCTGGAAGCTCTTGGAATTCTTGCGTGAGAGGGCTTGTTGCAGATATTTGATTATAGATTTCTCCAGCTCTGAGCTCTTCATATCTAGTTTTCCATTTTAGTTCTTCAGTAAGATTCAAAGCCTCTGTTTCTTGGGTAGACGCCTGGACGGATAGATCAGTATTGTTGTTAATGATTTGTTCAATCTGGCGTAATGTAGTTGATGGCAAATTTAAGATCTGTAACTCCCTAGTAACACTTGAATTCGGAACATGTAAATTTTGCTCACCATTTTCAAGTTCTAGTGATCTCTTCTTTCCATTTGGAGAATTTGTTAACTCAGAACGTTGTTTTAAAATTTTATCTTCTTCTTCTTCTTCAAGTTTTTCTATTTGCTGAGTAAGTTGATTGTTTTCTTGCTCAAGTTTTTCATATCTTTCAGCAAGTAAGTTATGTGCTTCCATAAGCTTACTATGATCTTCTTCTATTTGAAAACTACGGTCTTGGCTTTCTGTTTGTTTCTTGTCTAATTGATATTGTAAGTTTAAAATTGTTTGACGTTGTTCTTGGACAGAGCTATCTAGTTCCCCATTCTCTGATCTTAATTTGTCTAATTCAATGGACAACTCCTTATTATCTTCAAGTTTTTCTTCAAGTTCCTTTTTCTCAGTAATGACAGAGTCATAACTGTTCAGCAAACTTTTATTCTTTTGGTTTAATTCAAATACTTGAGCTTCTAATTCAGATATCTTGCTATCCATTTTACTACTTTCTTGTAGTAAAAGTTGCATATCTCTTTGTTGACCTCTGCTATCAGATAATCTATGAGGACCTGTATTTCCACCAATTATAGCAGCACCAGCAGCACCAACTGCAACAGCCGAACCAACAGCAACAGCACCAGCAGCAACAGCGGAACCAGCAGCGGAACCAACAGCAGCACCAGCAGACCCAACATTGACAGAACCATTGGAACCAAACGAAGAATCACGAACTTGTAATGTCTGGCCTCTATTCGATCCTGCCACTGATCCTGCCACTGATCCAGCTGATTTGACTGATTTGACTGATTTAACAGGCGAGTGAATTGCACTACCGTTAGTGGCTCTGTGATGGCCGTTGGTTAGATTTATCCCTCTTTGTTGACTTTCATAAATTTCCTCTTCATCTGAAGACCAAGCAAGTTCTGCTTTCTGTGGAACCAGAGTGACAGACTTAATTTCTCGTTGAGAGGGAGTTTCCACCTGGAAAGGATTATCGAACGATTCATTAACTGGAGTATTCAAATCATCCTTTTCAGCAACTGCTGCTGCTGCTGCATTAGAATCAACAATTACTTGAGGGGTGATCTTGTCCTTGTTATGAATTAGATCAGGTTCATGTCTTTCGATTTCAAACAAGACGTCATTGACCAGGTCCTTGAATCGAGACGATGGTAATGAAGCCAGTTTTTGTCTTGCTTGATTTCTCTTTGGATGATAACTTGAATTTGGCAACAAGAAATCGGTTCTTTCACTAGTTTCGTTTATTCTTCTTTGAAGTTCATCGTACACATCAGTACTTAGATCAAGGAATTGTGATTTGGTTAGTTTTCCTAATTTTTCCCTTGCTTTTATAACACGAGAGGAAGTGATTGGAGTCAGATTATCTGATAAAATATCCAAGAATTGTTTAAGCGCCGTATGATAATGAAGCAACCTTCTATCTGAACTCATGGTATAAAGTGTAACTTATAATGTTATCTTATAGTGCAGTGAACAGCCCAATTGTAGACAGGACTGTTGACAAGTGGGAGGGAGGGCTGTTTTTTTCCTCTCTTTTTTGTACTATGTGATGCCGTGAGTGATCTGACAAAGCTCTTGTTGTTGCCAATGGGTTCCAAACTCTATATTACGTCGTCTCCCCTTTCAAGAAACAGGACAATGCCACAGTTAAAGGATAAATCAAACAAACCGCACGTTTACAATGTTGCGTAGACGTTTGAATAGGCGAAGTATATGTGGTGATGCCTTTTGTTCGATTTGTGGTTTGTTTGTTTGGATTATCGAGGTCAAATATTTTGCAACGCGACTCACTTCATCAGAGGTCCACTCAGTTCAGTTATTATCATCTCCAGTTAGAGAGAGTCAACAGAAATCTCACCACGGGACAACGTTGGTGAAAAAAAAATTCTTCGTGGTGGACGGGGGGCAGTTTTCTCGCGTGTGCGTGGTGGAGATGATTAGACTTGGCGGTTAAGTGAACGAACGTCTTTCTGCGTCCAAGTATATGATACGACGGAAGACGACTAATGTGTTCTGTATGTGGCAGACCAGCAAACTGCATGATGAATACTTCGAATCTCATGCACTTGCACTTACTATGCTATTCAGTCGCTGGAAGTTTAATTCCATTGCAAATTACTATTTATCTTAATGTCAAATTTATGATATGAATGAAACGGCTAAGATACACTTTATATGAATAAGTAACAAAAAGTAAAGAAGCAGAAAAAGAAAAGTTGTAATCAATGTACAAATAATGGAATATAGCGCATAAGTATTTAACGTGAAATTTATAATCAAAAAGGATTGAATTATAAACTATTAGAAAGCGGTAACTTTCTTCTCTAAACATACTATCGACTGTTTATTTCAATGGACTAACTAATTCATAATGCTAGGAAACCATATGATAATTACTCGTTTTATTGGGTTTCTTCCTGTTTGATCTCGTCTAATTTGTCTATCTTCTTGTTGATTTTCTTAAGAATCAATCCTAAAATCTCTGTGGAAATGAATTCTTCTGCAGCAACTTTACCGTGCTGACTAGCAATGGCACCCACTAATGCTGATGTGATGGTTGCATATAAACTTTTAGGTTTGTAATCTGGATTCTGTTCTCCATTTGGTAATGCCAATCTACAGAAGAAAATGTTAGATAAACCTTTGGAAATGGCAAATCCGGTCAATGATCTATCAGTAACAATCATTCTATGAGTGAAACTTCCTAAAGAATCTAAATTATGGTTATTGATAGCGAACTCGTTTGAGGTTTCTTGACTAATGGCGTATTTGGATGCATGTAATCTAAGAAGCTGATGTCCTAGAAATGCTAATCTTTCGTTATACGGTTGAGTACCATGGGCAAATGATTTATGTGTAATCACTTGTAGCAGTAGTGGATCTGGCAATTGATATTTTCCATCAGCTTTCGAGTTCAAAAAATTCTTGACAAATTTGATATTTTCTTCGTTCAATCCATATCTGTGACCATTTGAAGTAAGAATCTCTTCAGGATCACGAATGGCACCCTTGATTCTTTGGCCCCTCGCAAAAACCACCGTTCTTTTGGACGTTGTTATACATAAGTTATTTATGAAATGCTTTGATGCTTGGGACGAGGACACCCTAAGTGATGAATAGAACAAACTTTGCATAATGGATATGAAATTTTTAGTATGCAAAGAGAAAGATATGATGTATTATTTATAAAATTCCGTTTCTTTTGAATGGTTGAGTGAGCCTTGGATATTGTTTATGCTGTAAAGTCGTACACTATCACTCTCTTGATTATTGGTGGAAAAAAATTGACCAGTGAACCAGTCTTGAGAGCTCATGGTAATCTTGGGTTGTTGTGTGAAAAATTTCACTGGGTAGATGGTTACGTAACAAATGAGGTAACAGCCTGTGCAGGAATGTTTTAAAAGTTTCTATTTGCTGCGCCACAACAATTACTCAGCCACGTACTAGCTTTTTTTTTTTACTTTCCAGCCTCGCACTGCCTGGAGAACTGAAAATTTTCAGTATTGTGTTTTCTTTTTGTTACTGTTCTATTGTATCAATTTACCTTCCTCCTGGAAGCTTTAGGGGAAATCTTGTCATCTGGATCAAGAATTATGCTCTAACACAAAATAGAGACTAGAAATTATAGCTAGACAAAGAAATTAAGTTAAAGTTTCAAGACTGTTTGGCAAATATGGATATGTTTAGAGTCTTATCACGGGGTGCCTCCTTAAAGAAATCAAAGGAGATCACCACCGATTATTCATTATCAACAGAAAAACAGAGTCGCTATGAATTAAAAAAAGCTAAAACATTAGAAAAGCAAGTGGATAATGAAGTTGATTTTTTTAATCAGCTTAAGCACAAAATGGTTAAAAAAGTAGAAAACCAACTTGAAAATGATGATGATGACGATGATCTCAAAGAGGAAGAAGAGCAAGTTGCTCAATCTGAAGCTTCCCCACGAATTACAAGTGTGAGAGAGGCCACTCAATTGAGAAAATCTAACAACTCTAAGGTCTCAGGTGACGATATTCCATTACCGATCGGCACTTTTGAAGACCTTATTACTAGATTTAAACTAGATAAACAGCTACTGAAGAATTTGATTGATAACGATTTTGCAGAACCTACACCAATTCAAACAGAAGCTATCCCATCAGCGCTTTACGATCGTGACCTAATTGCTTGTGCACCTACAGGGTCAGGTAAGACGTTAGCGTATCTCATTCCAATGATACAACAATTGAATACAAATAAGAAACATCATGGTGTGAGGGGATTAATCATCTCACCTACCAAAGAATTGGCATTACAAATCTTCAACGAGCTGACTAAATTGAATAAAAATAAAGGTTTGCAGATTGCAAACTTGAACAAATCAATTTCAGGGAAATTAAGACATAAGATGATTTTATCTTCGAAATTCGATATCTTAGTCTCGACTCCGTTGAGATTAATTGATTTGGTGAAGAACGAAGCTGTCGACTTAAGTAAAGTTGAACATTTAGTGTTTGATGAAGCTGATAAATTATTTGAAGCAAATTTCGTTGAACAAACAGATAATATATTGACTGCATGCTCAAATCCAAATTTGAGAAGATCAATCTTTTCCGCAACAATCACATCCAGTGTAGAAGAATTAGCACAATCCATTATGAACTCGCCAGTTAGAATCATTATTGGTCATAAAGAAGCAGCGAATTCCAATATCGAACAAAAAATAGTTTATTGCGGTAACGAACATGGTAAATTGCTAGCTATCAGAGAAATGCTTCAAAGAGGAGAATTCAAACCTCCCGTTCTAATTTTTTTACAATCGATCACTAGAGCGAAAGCTTTGTTCCATGAATTGCTTTACGATAGATTAAACGTTGACGTGATTCACGCAGAAAGAACACAGAAACAAAGAGAGACGCTTATTGAAAAATTCAGAAGTGGTGAATTGTGGTGTTTGATATGTACCGATGTACTTGCCAGAGGTATTGATTTCAAAGGTATTAATCTTGTGATAAATTATGACGTCCCAACCTCGGCGCAAGCATACGTTCATAGAATTGGTAGAACTGGTAGAGGGGGTAGATCAGGTAAAGCTGTTACTTTTTACACGAAAGAGGATACCCTAGCTATTAAATCAGTAGTGAATGTTATGAAACAAAGTGGAATAGAGGAAGGACTTGCAAGCTGGCTGGTTGATGGCAATGCTAAATTAACTAAGAGAGAAAAACAACTGATCAAGAAGCCTGTTGAAAGAAAAAATATCAGTACTGTCCCTGGTGTTGTTAGAAAGAAGAGAAAGATGAAGAAGGACATGATTGAAGCCTCTAAGAAGAGAGCTCAGACAGAGCACCATGAGAGTGGTAATGATACTAGTGGTGAAGTGCTTACGGAATCTAAATAAGACTTCTTACTTTGCTCTGTATAAATGTATAATAAAATACTAATAAAATAACGCTTCATTTAGCAAGTTTCTCAATGTCAACACAAGTATACCTTTGTGTGTCACTACTTGCATTTGAGTGGAAGTTTATGAAGTACCACAACTAAAAACAAAATAACGAGAATATGTACTTAAACTATGAATCTACTATAAAGGATAGGAATACAACAGATGAAAAAATAAAAATTTCTAAGCAAAGTTCCTTTTGTACAAGGGAAAAACTTTTCTTGAATTGAAAATGGCTTCATATACCATTAACAATCAAGTAATCCAACTTATCACTTAATGGTGGTTTTCTTCCTTTGGACCAAATGATGGGTAACCAACAATTTGTCTTCTACCAATAATTTCACCTAATGAGAATAAACCAACAATTTGAACAAAGTAAGCACCTAGTCTTAAACCTTCATCTTTGGAAAGAGCCTTAGCTGAGTTTATAACGGCGGAGAAATAACCATTTGGATCCTTAGTGAAGTTTAAAAGTTCTTTGTAGTATTTTTGGTAGACCGTTTGGATTTCGGCAACTGAAGGAGGAGCCAAACCTTCCTTGATGTATATTTGTTTACTCAATTCAACGGTAACCTTTCCCCAGTAAACGACGCTATTTAATAACCCTGTATTTATCGTGATGCCAATTATTTCAAAAAAAAAAAAATTGTTAGTAAAAGGCAATAGATTAAAAGATATCTTGCTGTGTTATTGGAAACATACCAGTAGCTTTGTTAACGTATTGTGAAATGTGTCTAGCACCAATTGGCTTAACGCCAAATCTAGCTGCTCTAGTAGCTTGTCTTGCAAACATTATTTATCAGATGTGTAAATCAAAAGGGAAACCAAACAATTGCCTTAAACTATTCCCACTGCATCTCATTCCCTTAACCCTATATTCGATTGGAATCATCTTCTTGCAGTTATCATAGTAACTGTTGTACTCAGTTCCACCTCTCGCTTCCGCACTTGCACTCCTCTGCACTTAGACTGAAATTTTTCTTCGTTAACTTTTCAGGCCAATCAGACTATCTAAAAAGTGGCCAGGGATCCGTAACCGCTTTTCAAGACGTCGATGTGCAATGACGACGCGCCGATTGGAAATTACAAAGAACTAATCTGGCGCTATGCTACACTTTTTAATTTCTCCATTAAAGTCTTGCTTCACTATCATCTGGATTAAAGACGCAACGAAATGAATTTTACTATGAGAGTGTAAAAACCTGGGAAAAATGTAGAAAAAATTCCCATTTAAAAGGAAAACAATAAGGAAACAAGAACTAAGCATTATGAAAGTATACAATACGACAAGAGAACCAAAAATTAACAAAAATTGGAGATAGAACAGCAACAGATATCTCAACTAGTTAGAAAGTCTTATTTCTCTGTTATGACCCGATCCAAACACAGTGATTTGACCTTCCCCTTCTAATCTTCTTAAAACCTCACTCAAATCCAAGTTCTCCACTTTATTAGAAGATTGCTCGTTAATCTTGGTTAGCAATGCATGATACTGAATTCTTGGAGTTGTTTCGATAATTTGGTAGACTTGCTTACCCAAATCTTCCTTCAATTTTCTATCTGCCGAAGTTTGACCTGTTTGCACCAAATCCATATCAATTCTACCTGTCAATGGATCAGTTGCATAGTCTTTAATAGCAGATTTGATCAATCTAACAGCTTCTCTCACATCATCCAACGTGACATACTCTGAAAGTCTCATCTTGGCATGTGCTTCAGCGAGTCTGATCATTGATTCCAATTGTCTTGTAGTAGCTGTGATTCTCTTTTCCGATGATCTAACATCTTCACCTAGCTTTCTCATGTCTACGTAGCACTTCACGAGTTCGTCTTTAGCTGCTTCCGTCAACACTGGTGAATAGTTCTCCTTGGCATATTGAATATATTGAGTTAGGAAATCAACAGGCAGGAATTCATTTTGGGACGCATTTTGCATGCTGTCTTCTAAAAACATACCTGCAATGTGTCTGGCTAATTGTGTATCAGTTTTTTCGTCAACCTTATCTAAGATCAAATAAACCAAATCAAATCTTGACAAAAGTGGTGGAGGCAGGTCGATATTTTTAGTCACTGGTAAGTTTGGATTGTATCTCGATTCTATAGGGTTTGCAGATGCCAAAATAGATGTTCTGGCGTTTAATGTGGTAATGATTCCTGCTTTGGCAATAGATATGGTTTGTTGTTCCATCACCTCATGTAACACGGATCTCGTCGAGTCTGTCATCTTATCAAATTCATCAATACAACAAATACCTCCATCAGATAAAACCAAGGCTCCACTTTCCAAAACCAATTGCTTACTTTCCGGATCTCTGGTCACATACGCCGTTAACCCAACAGCAGATGAACCTTTACCGGAAGTGTAAACACCTCTTGGAGCAATCTTGTGAACGTATTGCAGAATTTGAGACTTTGAGGTAGATGGATCACCACATAATAAAATGTTAATATCACCTCTATATTTGCCTCCTTTTTTAAACGTTTTATTTGTTCCCCCAAATAATTGTAAAAGAATACCTTTCTTGACGTCATCCATTTCGTAGATTGATGGAGCTAATGATCTTGCAAGTAACTCGTACAAATCAGCTCTGGCAGCTGTTTCTTTGATCACCTGGATTTCATCTTCACTTAGCCTCTTAATCTCATCAACCTCTTGTTGTTCCTTTAATTCATTTTCTAGAGTAGAAACGTCGGCACCTAATCTGTGCTTATCCACTTTCTTAATGTGAACGATATCCAAATATGTCTTGTATAAAGATTTCACAGATCTTTGAAAAGAGTTAACTTTCACTGGGACAGACTTGAAAATTCCACACACTTCAACCTTATCACCTGCTCTCGTTGTATCAACCAATTCATCATAAACACATAAAGAAATAGAATGTGGAGTTTGACCATCAGGAACAATATCAGGGGTTTCTTGTAGTTTAATAACTTGCTTATCAGCAAATGATGATCTATTATGGATCATTTGCATTGAATTGTTGGATGCACATATTTGTCTAGGACATTTTGCAGGTTCCTGAATCACACCTCTGTCATTCTCAACCACCAAAGTATGTTCACATACATTACATTTGAAGAAAGCCATTTTCATATCTGGGATGACAGGAGTTGATCTGATCACAAGACCTTTCACGCTGACTAGCTTGTCGATATCAACTGGATTTAATTCTCTCATACCTTTCTGGTTTTGGATATTGTATGGTCTTACTTTGTAAATGTTAGATTCGATTTCATCAACAAGAGCGTCATCACGATGGTTATCTAGGCCAGGTGCATCATCTAGTACTAATGACACCATACAATCTTTAATAGTCTGATCCATAATTGGGATAACTTCTTGTGGGTAATTGATCAATTGATAATATAACTTTCTAGTGACTGGATAAGCCAGCAAGTTCTTACTGTCTAAATTTAAATTAGTAGAACCTGAATCTTTCATTTCAGTTAATGACTCAACATAGTGCAATTTCTCATCTTCGACAGAGTCTACTTCTAAGTTATCATATCCCTTTCTGTATTTCATCTTGAATGACATTAAAAAGGTTCTAAAGTTATCCGAACATTCTTGAATAGAGACGTTCGTACCCCAAATGACTCTGACAGGCTCATTTGGATCAGTAGCATCCGTATTTGAGCCGAAATGTTGTGATGATGATGAAGGACGAGAAGATCCTGAAGATGGCAAAGCTGGAGTTGAAGGTAAATCATTTCTCAGTTCTGATGGTAAGGAGTTTGATTCTGTGAAAAATCTTCTACCCGTGGGAGAAGATGGGACTTCTGATGAATGGACGTCACCTCTGGCGTGACGTCTTCTTCTTGAAGCAATTTCATTGTCGGTAGCCTGAGAGGATAAGTCACCTCTATTATCATCACTTGAAAAGTAAGGTAAAGGCGAAGAGCTGAATGTGTTTTGGATGTTCCTTCTTTCTTGAGTTGACTGGGATAGTTGGCCAGCATGATGGCGTGGAGCTCTGGTTTGAGAACTTGGATGATGCTGGGAACTTATACTATCACTCGATGGAGGTAAGAACAATGGTGAAGATGGAACAACGTCTTGCCTTTGAGTTTGCGAATAGGAATCTGGAGCTGTTGAATTAGCGTTGTTAGAATCTGGATCATGATATGGAGACGAAGGGATAGGCGGCGAGGACATTTTTGGTTAAAAGCAATAGTATGGATTTGTTTTTTCGTTTTCTTGTTCAAATTTTCGATCAGATGTTATATTTTGCTACTATTGGTAAAAACAAATAAGAAAACTAAAGAGTAAAAAAAGCTGGTCCACAAATAACAAGATAAGTAAAGACAATAACACGTCAACTTGTGAATGGAAAAGATTCAACACAGATTTTATTCGAAACACGTTGGAATCGAGAATCAAAGACGAGAGGATTATTTTTGGCGTGTGTCCTCGTATGCAATCCATTGGACTTCCGAATTGGTACAATATGCCGTTTTGGGAGTTAATTACAGATTTTGGTGAGAAATGAAAAGTTTCGCGTTTAATTCGTTGTCACGTGATTTAGAGGTTCAGTTTCGATCTGCAAATACTGGAAGTTTATAGGTTGTGGTATTATACATGTCACTCTACACACTCTTTAGAGAACTCCAGGCGGAGACTTGTTAATAACCCAGTTATTCGTCTTCTTGTCGAACGTAGCGATAGCTTTGATAGTGTTTTTCACAACCACTTTTGAGTATTGGTTCAGTATCTGTTTCTGAGCGACTTCTGTTAGCGTGTTAATCGAGAAGTCGCTATTGCTCAACACAAAGTCTTGCAATAGCTTGGTATGGCTCGGATCCGTTATAATCTTCTTTTTCACCCTTATAGCCTGTGTTTGCGGTATGTTCTGTGCTGTGTCACCATTTGAAGAATTGGAAACTAGAGTATTGGAAGTAGTTACACTGTTAGATGAAGCTATTCTTCCACATGATGGATCCGATGTTTCGATATTCGACGATACCGCTAGATTTGAGACAGAAGAGGATGATTTAGACTCTGTTATTGTAGAGCTGGGTAATTCGTCCCAGTAATTAAGGAATGGATCTATAGGAAATACGATGTTGTGTCTTAGTTTTTCCACTTGTAATCCTTGAAAGTATTCGGAAAACTCATCGGTTTCTTCTGTTGCTGCCTTACCAATCCAGTTTGTTACTGGAACTAACAAGCCTCTTATTTTTTTGTTGGTCGTATTAGCTTCACTGTCATCACTGTCGACAAATGCTTCAATGTCTGATTGATCATCTGAATTTGCCTCACTTTCGTCCTCTTCATCTTCTTCCTTATCAAGATCTTCACCTTCCTCATCATCTTCCTCCTCTTCCAAATCAGAATCATATTCATAGTTCAACTCGAGTTTAGTGGAAGAAACTTTAGTAAAAGGATCGACAGCAATGTTAACATCGAAATCATCTGTGGTAAACGAATACGTTCCGTGGTATGGAGCTTTTGTATTCTCGTAGAATTGAAGGAATTTTACTGAGACGTTGCTCAATAATGAGTTGGCTTCATTTATCAGGTTCATATTCACTCTTTGCATAACATCAGTTGCTGTTGGAGATCTAGCAGGGCTACTTCTTCTTGAGTTCTTCAAAAAGGAGGCAAAATCATCAGAATTGCCTGAAACATCCTCTCCATTCATTATTCTATCCAATTCGAGATTATTAGCCAACGATTGGGTGTGATGAATAAGTACAGTATTAGGTTTCAAATAGAATGGTAAGAAATAACTTTGGTAATCAGATTCTTTCTGTTTGATGACGGAAGATGGGATATTGTCTGAATTATCATTGATACCACTATTTTTAGGCACGTTGTTGGGAGGTTCAATAGAGGGACTTTTGGTAATGGTAGTTCTAGGTTTGAAAAAGTTTACAATCGATTGCTTTTGTAGTTTAGCCTTTTCTTGCTCTTTCTGTCTTTGCCTTTCTTCAGTTTGTCTCAATCTTTCTTCTTCTTTCAACCGTTTCTTTTGCTCTTGCTCTATTCTTCGACGTTCCTTCTCCTCTTCTTCTTGCTTCTTCTTCAGCTCTCTAGCTCTATAGTCTTCATCTTTTTTCTTTTGCCGTTCAAGCTTTTCTCTTTCCTTTAATTCTCTTTTAATTTGTCTTTCAGCCTCTAATTGTTCTCTTTTTATTCTTTTCTCTTCTTTATCTCGTATCTTCTTAGAAAGTTTCTCAGCTTCCAGCAAGTCCCTTTTCCGTTTTCTTTCCATGTCTGATGCTTGAAGTTTACCTTCGTTAACTTCAGGCACCAAACAATCGACTGGTCTGAAATCATTGGGATTTTCAATTTCAAGTATATCTGAGTCTTCCTCAACCTCGGGGTTATTGCCATTTTTGCTGAATGTTGAACTAGTATAATACTGTGTGTCTTCTCCCGTTCCTTCGTGATGACTAGATTTGTTATTCTCGTGAGGTGGTGTGGCTAAAGATACTGAGTCATCACTCACTTTTCTTTTCTTTTGGGATGGCTCAATTATCTTCTCTTTGTCGTTTTCCTTGATTGAAATCAGCGAGGAATCTTTGAGTGATCTCTCCGTGGTAGACATATCTGGAAGCAAAACACTAAAACTCAAAGTGGATTGTGTCATATTTCGTCATTTATCTCTTTTTTGGCAACGGTAGTAATACCAAGCTCTGATATATAAATTGATTAATATTCTCCTGAAGAATAGTGGAAAGTGAAGAATTCCTGGGTTGGATAATTAGACAGTTCGATGACGCGTTTATACTGCGAGTCGTCCCTTAAATGATAGAACACGAATCTAAAAAAAAAATCAGAGGTAAGAAAGGCGGCGCGCGACCTACATATAAGTAAACAACATGAGAGTTATTTTGGTTTGTTAGTCAATAGAAGATGGCTAGCTGTAAGTAGGGGCAAAGAAATCAGATTATTGACCATCAACTACAAGCGAAGCCAGATACGTTGTAGTTCACCTTGATTCTAGTGAACAGCCACTTATTGACATACGAGACGAGTAGTATAGGTTATATTATGGAACCAGATGCAAACGAAAGCACCGATAATGTTTTCATGTTTGGCACTCAGGCTCAAGGAAATTTAGAAGAATGGGACCTCTATGAAGATCGGAAATCTAAACTTAGTGAACTGTCCTCAACTTTCACTTTCAGCTTACCAGCCGATTCAAATAAAAAAGAATCCACTACTGGGAGTAAGAAGAGATCATTACCAATCCAGAAAAAAGAGACACTGAAAAAGAAGAAACCCAAGGCTAAAAGCCTGACAGGTCAAATGACAGAGAAATACGCGGTAAATGGGCCAAATCACAATATTGCCGTGCTGTTAGCTCTCTCGGGTAAGAAGCAGAAATTGAAGGATATTGTCAAAAGAATCAAGGATATAGAACAGAACGATCTGGATAACCAGGCCAACGGGAACGACAAGAATAATGATGGAGACATAAGTATAGTATACTCAAAAGAGGAGTGGAAGTCAGTGATGAAGGTGATCAATAGTAATTTCCCTAAACTTTCTCAGAAGACTAAAAGACCACTTGATTTCATAACAGAGATGTATTCACAGAGACAGTCCACATCTTCCCCATCAAAGTCTTTAGGACTATGGGACCAGTCTTCTGCTGCTCCGCTAGTGTTGTCTAGAGAAGATATTCACCATTTACATGACTTCGTCTCTAATGAAAAGAGTTTCCTAGATTCTTGTTCTGATGATGATGAGAGTACTACGCAAAATGGTGATTTGGTAATAACGTTGTCACAACTTATGCACAGCGTAAGACCAAACAAAGATAATGGTGAAGAAGTCGCACAGACAAAAGAGGAAGTTGTGATTATTGATGACAATATTGATGAGATTGGGTGCAGCCAAGATTATGATGCCACACCGCTAGCCTGGGATCTTACTAACCGGAACAAACCAAGCGGAAGTGACAAGTTACACGAAGACTTAAATATTATAATTTGTGATGATGGATCCTTAAAGCATTCTCAAGCTAAATTTGATCAAGAAGCCATGCCAGAACAGCAGCTATCAGAGGGTACCCAAGTGGATCCTATCATGTTGTCGTCATCTCAAGACATGAAAAGTCACAAAATGAATTTGGATCCCAATAATCCATTTTTAGAGAACCAGTCAGCCACGAGTGTCACCTCACTTAGAAAACATGGCAGCGGAGAGATTCAAGTACTTGAAAGTATTAACCAAAATTTTACACAATTTCCTAATTCTACAAATGATCCTGGCTCCCGTAGAAGTCCAGCACGCCCTATGCTGACTACCACTACAAATGGTTTAGCGAGGGAACTTAATGATAGGGCTGAGATAATATCTTCGTCACCTTTCAATAGATCCCAGGGTGTGAATACTTTAACTGCGTTAAACCCGTCTTTGAAACACCAAGGCGAAACCTCGCTTGCTCAAAAAATCATGTCTTCCCCAACAAAAAATTCATCTAAGTCGATCGTTGGTTCAAGTCCATTGAAAAGATCAATAAATCAGTTGCCTGAAGAGTTCAACAAAGTTCATAATGACAATAGCGTTAATACCAATGGTAAAAAAAGTGTTGCGCAAGAAGAACGACATTTAGATAAGCTGGATTTTTCGATTATAAAGATCATTCCAGCGAACGACGTTATTTTACTTACAAGCGATAACGATTCAAACAGTCATCATCCTACCTCAAGAGACTTAAGAACGGATGACTCTTTAAATTCAATCGTTGACCGTAATAGGGCGAGAGTCACCAAGATATTCAACAAAAGCTTGAACAGGAGACAACAGGAACCTATTGAGATCTTTGAAATTCCCAACTCGTCTTCATCTCCAAGTGAGCTTTCAAGCGATGAGGATCAAGAAGAAGGTAACAACAAAGAGATAATTTTCAAGAGAATTTCCCAAAACGGGTCTGTAAGGCAAAGAATTGAGATCCCTTCGTCTCCTTTGATAGATGAGAATAAAGAGACTTCAATAATTCAAGTTCCTTCAAGCCAGGACTCTCTTAACAAAGATGCTGATCAAAAGGATAATATTTCTGATGCCGAAATGGATGATGAAAGTGATGTATTTATCAGTTGTCCTGAATTTGATTTTTCACTAAAGGAGAAACAAATTCATAACTTGTATGACGATCCAGTCTCATCTCCGAAAGCAGCTCAATCACCGGCCAAATCACAATCTCGATCACGAGCCCAGTCGCCAGTCAAATCACCGGTCAAATCACAAGCAAAATCACCGGTCAAATCACAAGATCAATCACAAGCACGGTCACCCGTTAAATCACAAGTCCAATCACAAGCACGATCACCGGTCAAATTACAAGTCCAATCACAAGCACGGTCACCGGTCAAACTACAAGCCCAACCACAAGCAAAATCACCGGTGAAATCACAAGCCCAGTCACAAGCCCAATCTCAACCCCAATCACAAGCACGGTCACCAACTAAGTCACAAGCCCAGTCACAAGTCCAATCACAAGCACGGTCACAAGTACCATCACCAACTAAATCTCAAGCCCAGTCACAAGCACGGTCACCAACTAAATCTCAAGCCAGATCTCAAACACGGTCGCCAGCTAAATCACAGGCCCAATCTCAACCCCAATCACAAGCACGGTCACAAGCCCAATCACAAGCCCAATCACAAGCCCAGTCCCAAGCTCGGTCCCAAGCTCGGTCACCAGCTAAATCACAAGCCGAGTCACAAGTACCGTCACCAACTAAATCACAAGCCCAATCGCAAGCACGGTCACCAACTAAATCTCAAGCCCAATCTCAAGTACACTCACAAGCTAAATCACAAGCCGAGTCTCAAATCCAGTCACAAGCTCGGTCACAAGCCCAATCACAAGCACGATCACCAAATAAATCACAAACCCAATCACAATCTCAGTTACAAAATGATATCAGCGAAATTCCGGACTCACAACCAAGTTCAATAAATAATACTCAAAACGAACATAGAATAGATAATGATAATGGCAATTCGAAAGATGCTGTTGAGATTGATTTTGAGAAATATTCCACGAAGCAACTAAAGTTACAAATCTCTGAGTGGGGTCTAAAACCTGTTAAATCACGTAAACAAATGATTCGACTACTTGAATCGACGCTAGTTCTGATTGACAAGAAACATTTGATTTCAGCATTGGAGCAGAATAAAAAGAAATCGTCTTCTCAACAGTCGCAATCTCAGAGTCAGACCGAAACGCAAGCCAATTCATCGATGAATCATGATCACAAATCAAATGAAGATTCGAGCGGAGATATTCCTGGCATTTTGAGATTCCGTCAAGCTCAAATAAGCAAAGATTATGAGGAACCGCAAGATGCTCAGCAGTCGGAGAAGATCGTGAAAAGTAGTATTTTTAAACAGATTAGGAATTTTTTGAGAAACAATAAGGAATTCTGTGCCTCGGTGATCTTATTCCGTCCTATTGATTTGAAGAAACTAATCAAATCGTTGAATGGCAATGACATTTACATTGAGGCTGGGTTACTGGCGGAATGTTTAGATCAGCTAGGAATATGTTTTACTGAAGGTGCTGAGAAAGAAGACGCCGAAGAAGTTACAGATAGTAAAGAGAAGGATGAGGTCCAAATGTAGAGTTGGACTAAAAAAATTGCAAGGATATGTATAAGCATGGAATATGAATATCAATTGTAGTGATATAGCAATAAAATTCGTTTATGAGGCAAAAAAAAAAAAAAAAAAAAAATGGCCAAAGACATAAAAAAGCATCTCAGTATATCAAATATAGATAGTAGCAACAGAATGCATACACCCTAAAAACACGGTGAACAATTGGGTAAAGTAAAGTAAACTATTCAAATTTCTTCAACTCTTCTTCGTCACTGTATCTTAGTAAAAGATACTTGTTCAAGAATTTGATCAAATAAACCGACAAGAACAGTTTAAGCAAGATCATGAAGAGATCTGTGGCGTTTTCTAAATTGGTATTCTGATGAGAATAGTCCCCAAATACTAGATTATTAACCAATTTATAAATTTCGAAAATCAAATAAAAAGCAACAACAATAATAACAATCAATATTATACAAGTCCGGACTACCTTAGAAGCATCCAGTTCGTCTTCTTTATTGTACCTCAAGCCACTCTCAGTTACAACATGTTCATGTGTCTTGTCAGAGCTGGAAACTGACAAGTCGTCATCACCTAACGATATTGCTAATGACGATAGTTTTTCACCTTTTTTTCTATGTTGTAAATATGACATTCCAGATGGCTTGTGTTTGATCTACTGAGCCTGGTTGCATGCGCGTATACAACAGAGTAAGTCGACTATGATCCCTAATGTCTCTCGATCCTATTGTTAGATTATTCTCCAGACAAAGAAATTCTTGTTAATCAGTATTTATGAGAACGATATAAGTGTGCATACGTCTAGTGGTATACCTGTAAAGTCAGTCAGCATCGTATCCCGTCTGACGCGGCCCTCGATCAGATCGAACTAGCAACAAGAGCGACGCGTCTGAAATGTTATCTTTTGGCGGGGGATGATAGGTGTGAAAATGTATACAGATTTATATTATATATTTGACTTACTTCTGTCAACTCTCGTAATGGGCTAAAATTACTCACATATGCCACTCTACATGTTCACACATCAAGCAGGGAGAGAAAGTGGATAATATAATATAGAGAGGACGGTTCTAGATGTGTGATATATACCGAATTCTCTTCGAGCTTCAGAATATGGACCCTCGAGAAGCAAGTGGGGCTGGCTGCGTTGTTCTAATTTTGTGTCACTTTACCACTTTCGACTAGTGCCAAAATACAAGCACATATATGATGATGTAACATTTCGGATCGTCGTGTCATCGATTAGGAGTTTCCCCGGTTTATTCCTACGGCGTCCCTCTGTCAGTGGATTCAGACGACCCCACACCCCTTCTTCACACCCTTACTCTCCATACTTATGAGTTTCTCCTCTTTCCACTTTCGTAGTATACCACAGCCTGGATTTTTCGCCTCTTTTGTCGCTGGGTGATTACGTAACATCGGATTTTTTGCCTCAACAGGCTGTTTCATCCGGTTAGCCATAAGTATAGAGTGAGAGAGTTGAACATCAGCTGGCACTAGGACGTGCAGCACTCGGGAAGGACACCTACCCAACTGACACACAGGTTGGCTGCAGGTAGTGACCGTCTGTGTATCTGCCAAAGTGGTAGGCCCAGAGAACCGGTTCCTTCGGCAATAGTGAACCTTTTTGGGCTGCCTACTATTACCACAGCTTGACAGCTCACCCGATTCCTTAAGGTAGGCCGTGCGTGCCGTGCGTACCTGTTAGGTTGTCCTCAGTTTGCCTCCGCACAACGCTGTCATATTGTGGGCATCGATAGAACTGAGATGCTAGAAGATACTGGTCTCAGGTGTCCTTGAGAGTGTTTACTTTTTTGGGAAATGTGGGGTAATACAATGCCGACCTGTATGTGAGTTCAAACAGAGGGTTTACACCGTTGAGCTCAACATTCGCATTTTCTATGCTGGGAAGACATACAGATAGATGTATTATATATGTTGAGAGCAGTTTGTTTTGAAATATATATCCATTATTTATTCATAATCAGGAGGAAAACCAAAGTAAAGGCACCGGATAACATGCAAGCTGAGTTCGGCACACGCATGGTCATCATTCGGTAGAACAAGAACCAGAATCGGTGGTATTGTACCCCTAAAAAAAACACACCAATCACCTGGTATCAAATTATAATCTAATATCTACTTACATCCGAGTTGCTCGCTGCTCGCTGTCGCCTGTATTTGTAATAAGGGATATAGCAATCGAGCCCCGTGGGAAATTAAGCTAAATTAAGTTATCAAGCCTGCTTCGCTTTCACCATCCCCTGTGACTGAGGACTGACGTCTTGCTGCAACCCCAACTCCTGGGGTAACACACCAGACACCTGCGCACCCCGTGTGGCATAGTGAGAGTCGCGTGTGTGACCCTCCTTGGGATCGTCACCCACCTTTTTGTTCCATTTCTCAACCCATCGTTTTCTGAACAAAAAACCATATGAAGCAGGGGTGTCCCTCTCTTGTGTTCCCTCTTTCTCCAGGTTTTTATTGGCTGTTGTTGACTCGTATAAAAGAGAAACCAACCAACCTCTTGCAAAAAAAAAAGAACAGTCATCATACGAAAAAAAAAACAGTACTCGGATCCTTTGGTTTCAACAAGCCTTTGAGTTGTCTTTCTTTCATTTTTCAAGACAATTGAAAGACAAAGACATCCTCTCTTTTTCTGTTCTGTCATTTCGACACACATATCAGTTACTAAGAACATATTCTGCTATACATAATCCCTATCACATCGATTGTTCCGTTGTTCAGACTCATAGATTACCTTTTTCGGTTCAGACAAAAAAAAAATAAGTCCATTTTTCTTTTCTAGCTTTTTGCACTCTATTGATCTAGCCTTTAAAATTTAACTCCAGCCAACCGTGTGTGTGTGTGTGACAAAAGACTTGCTGTTATAGCCGCATCCGAATAAATCGCTATTTATACGCATACATATATATATACATCAAGTGTTGCCTTTGCAAACATCAAAACTTCAGGTTGAATCAGCTGACCATAGTGAAAGAAGACATCCCCATCGATATATACACTTTTATTGCAGGCAATTGAAGTCTATTTAGAACCAAAAACGCTCTCCAATTAAGATTTGTCCTTCATTCTCACTCAATTTGGTCTGATTTATATCCCAATTCTTTCTTTTTGACATCCCATCCCACTAGAAGATTTTTTTTTTGAAACAGGTATTTCCCTTTTGTGCCCAAATCTTGTTCCAACGCTTTCTCTCTCTCTCCCTCTCTTTCTCTCCTAAAAAAAGTTTCCCCGTTGCATAGTATTTATTCAATTTTTCTATTTTAAGGAAAAAATCAATGCGCTATAATTAAACGATTGATCCTATGTTTTATGCGACTATGAATGATAGTACGCCTTTCCAGTTACCACCAACTTTTGGCTCGGTGAAACCAATCAAACAAGAAGATCCACTAGATAACGACAAGACTGTACCTGCTGAGTTAACCTTGAATGGCACTACGCCTTCGGGTAAACCAAGATTGTACGTCTGTAACATTTGTACAAGAGCTTTTGCTAGACAAGAACATTTGAAAAGACATGAAAGGTCACATACCAAGGAGAAGCCGTTCTCTTGTAATATATGTTCAAGAAAATTTAGTAGAAGAGATTTATTACTAAGGCATTCAACTAAATTACATGCTGGTGCATCGGAGGTGACACCAAGATTAAGAAAAAGATCAGTTAAATTACAATCATCCCCTTCCTCTTCATTAAACAAGTCTACTGATAATAGCGGTGCAAGTAGTCCTATTCATTCAGATTTAATATCTTTACCCTCTTCTTCTACTACAACAACAAAAGCGGCAGCAAATGGTAGTATATCGTTAGCTAAATCTCGCAAGATGAGAAGACCATCCAACTCAACAAACTCAATAGGCTTACAATCGGCAATCACCAAACCATCCAATTCAATGTCCAGAAGAAATTCTAGTATTTCATCAGTAATAGTTGAGAAAAAATTAAAAGAAGATTCTAATACTAAGATATCTGAAGACAGTTTCAGTAAGACCTTCAGAAATTTAGACTTTAAACTGGAACCTCCATCCTCTGCAAGAAGAGCATCTTTTTCAGCTATGAGTGGTAGCAATTATGCTATGCCGACTCCAGAACCTTATGCTACTGAAACTGTTGAATTTTCAACTCCTCAATTGTTTGCATTTGATGATGAGTCAGAACATTGGTTGAACTCTTTACCTAATCTGAACTTGGATCTGTTAGAACCTGATTTTTCAGGAAATGGGAACAATTCAGCAAATAATCAAAATACCATCAAGAAAGGCTATTCAGACCTCGAAATTGATCCAACTTCAAGAGAGCATGACAACAATATGTCAGGATATTCCTTCTATGACGTTCCTTCGAGAGATGTTGGAACTTTATTCACACATACAAATCCATTTACTGATAAGGGAGGAAGATCTTCCTTTTTATCTGATCAAGTGATGCATGAAGAGGATGACGATAACGATAACGATAACGATGACGATGGCGATGAAGAAGATGAAGATGATAATGTACATGATGCTGTTCACAATCATCATAAAAATAATTTTCAAGCTTTCAAGCACTTATCTCCAATACTTCAAGAAAGCCCGGATACGGATTCAAGTATCATTACTCAGCCCAGTGACGAGAAGATTAAAAACTGGCAAGAAACTTTGTTCAATCAAAATATCAATGATTTAGAGGCTCTGGCTGACCTAAACGTTTCCAAGACCTACGATATACCTCAAGGTTATTCTTTTTATGGTAATAGTGAACAAAATACTGTTCCAAACTCATCTTCATGCTCATCGAATGCAACAATATCTCCAATATTACTAGACAACACCTTATCGAACTCAGAAAGAGGTTCACCTGGTAGATTTGTCCCTTCCAATACAGATCCAAATCATCATCATCACCATAGTTCAAGACAAAATTCCACAACTAAAGAGTTTCAAACTGAGTTCTCTTATTCAAAGGATAAATTTGAAAAATATTCAAGAGTTAATTTATTCACAAGTACTATAAGAAGTTATATATATCAATCATTATCAAAATACGCCTTCTTAGGTGTTCCTTCGCCGACCATTCCAGATAATGAAAAATTGAATTTTTATACCGATGAATTCAAAAAAAAATTCTTGAATCATCACCCTTTCATTCACAGATCAATGTTGAATGAATACTCGCTTATGAAGGTAACTTTGACATCACTTGAACAAAATTTAATCAGAGATGAGAATAGTATCGATAACACTAGGGTCTCATTAGTATGTTTGCCTTTACTAATAGCCACGATTGGTGCAATTGTCTCAAATAAAAAAAGTGACGCTGCCAACTTGTATGAGGCTTCAAGAAGATGTATCCATGTTTATCTAGATACTAGGAAAAAGTTGGTTAGAGTGCCTGGCTCAGAAACTCAAGGTAAGAATCATAATAATTCTTCTCCTTTGTGGTTAATTCAATCTTTAACTTTATCGGTGGTTTATGGATTATTTGCTGACGATGAGGTGAGTTTGAATGTTATTATCAGGCAAGTCAACGCATTGAACTCATTGATTAAGTCATCTGGATTACATATGATTGCTTTCGAAGATTATCTAGTTGGTGGTAACCCGTATGAAGTTGATGACGTTTATCTTGAAAACTTCATTAGATATGAATCAACAGTGAGGACAATCCATATGATCTTCCACATCTCCTCTTTACTTTCCACGCTTTACAACATAGTTCCTTCTTTGAAAATTGATGATCTCATGATTGACTTGCCAACATCTTCACTACTTTGGGATTGTAGCTCATTATCTGAATTCAACAACTTGTTGAATAGCTTTGATTTCAAACCTGTTAGTTTCCAGAAAGTGTTGAATGAGTTGATTAATTTGCCATTTGATGAATTAGATCCCAACACTGGCTTAATCAATGGTGAGAATTTCCTGTTTGACAATCATGTTAGTGAATTCGGTTTAATCTGTTTACAAAACGGATTACATCAACTTGCCTATTTCAAACAGCTTTCAAATGCAGTGCCGACAACGACATCTTCTGAAATAAGTCAATCTCCACAACAACCACCGCAACCACAGCCGACTTCATTCAATGATTTAGCAGCAGCTGCTGCTGCTCAGATTCAAACACAAGTTCAAGAAAGAGCAGCTTCAACGTTACCTGTCTTACCAGAAGCTGAAGATAAGCGACTAATTAATGTTGGTAAGAATTGGAATAAGATATTAAGTGCTTGTAAGCTATACAATGATACAAGTGAGATATTGATTGACTGTAAGATACTCAACTACTATTTGAATCTGAAATTTTCTAGAATAATGAGTTTAAGCAAAATTAAAGAAAATGTTTGGTTAAGAAGTTTCAATGACATCAATGAGTTATATTACAATAATTTCAATTATAATGATCTTCAATTGAAAGATAAACAAATTCAGGCTGAGCTGATCAGTTTGATTGATAATTGTATAGAGATTTTGAAACTGGTTTTCTTTCAACCATCGGACGAAATGGTTGATTCGGAGATGGAAGAGTTTTATGATCCGGAACTGGGCAAAGTTGATTTAAAATTCCTGAATAAATTATCCATTGATTCTCAATTACTCTTCGATGTTGTTTTGATAGTGGTTAAATTCTTAGTTAATTTTGAGAATATCTTCAAGATAAAGATGAAGTATAATAATTTAAATTCAGTGAGTTTTTTACAACATTTTGACCTCCGTTCAACAATATTCAGTAATAATAACAGTTTAAACAATCTAAAATCGAATAGTTCAATCGGCGGCTTCAATACTGGTAGTAATACAAGTAATGTTGATACTGAATTTGACGAAGTCCTGTTTAAATACTATCTGAAATTTTTCAAAATCTATTTGAATCTAGAATACTTCTTGAAAGTTCATTATGATTATCATGATTTTGAAAGCGAATTTTCCAGCCTGACTATCTCTAATATTATCAATAAAGACAGAACACACTATAGACAGCAAGAAAGAACTTTAAATTCTATTCTGAAAGATGACCTGGTTGTGTTGAGAGATAGAGATTTGATTATTAATGAGTTGATTCAATTTAAATTGCCATTTAAATTTTTAAAGATCGGTTCTTTTTTATTCAATTTCATCTATGATAAGAGTTTCAAGTTTGTTAATTTCAAAAATCTAAGTGATGTACTGTTTCATTTAAGAGTGTTTTTGGAGAATAGAGATGAATATGTTTGAAATCAAGGCTATAGAAATCCCTCCTTGTTTGATGATCCACTTTGCTTTACTTGTTTTTATAATATTATATGGTTGTGTTTTCTGCTTTTTTCAATTTTCATATATTTATTTTAGTTACTGTTCTATTGATATTCTTCTATATTGCTGATATTCCGCTTGTTTGTTTTTGTGTTTTCCCTTTTTTTGATTTATCTTAATGACTAACGATTTTCTTTTTTTTTAAAGTATTTAAGGTTTGTATTTTAGTTCCTGTTCATTGCTTCAAAAAAATTTCCTTTGTATTCTCGTATTTTGTCCTCTTGTTTTAATTCGAAACTGTATATATGAGCAAATCTCAATACCATTCCTTATCCATTGATTGGGCTTACGGAAGCAGTTTTTGCGGCAGGACGGCACTGTGGGGCTGAAAAGTCTCTCCACATCTTCTCTCGCGTATGACATCACCAACACAGATTTAGCAAGTATAGAATCACCTATTCAGTTTCATGCTCCATGGATTGAGTTTTTCCCTTGTTTTACACTTCTTTTTTGTGATAACTCAATATCTTTCAGATAACATGACAAAAACTAAAGTAATCGTATATCTTAGTATCAGAATTCATTGAAAGTACCTCAAGATTAACACAGAAAAAAAAAAAAAAAAGAAACAGAAAACATGACTACATTTAATATGCCATCGGCGGACACGACAATGAGATCCCTTCCACCCCGCAAAGAATTATCATTACTTGATTTAAACGAAGATATAATTGCATTCCATCTAATAAAGTTCTTAGATGAAAAAGACATCCAATCTCTATTTTTAACTTGCAAATCATTATACATGGCTTTGAATCAATCCGTCTGCTGGCATGAACTGTTCAAAAAATCGTTCAGATCAGATAACGTACCATTTGAAATATACTACAATTGGCCACAATTATACAAACTACGTAAGCTTTGCAAAGTGCTTACCTGGGGAGCTAATGATTTTGCCAGATTAGGTTGTACCGATATACCTCCTGAATCATATGAAAAAGTCAATCATGGAATGGATAAACGATTACTTGAGCCCGTCGTTTTAGAGTTCGATCATAGTTTTAACGTGTTTGATATCAAGGCAGGAGGATTTACCTTTTGTATGTTAAGCTCATCAGGTGAGTTATTATATACTGGTAATAACTGGCATGGGAGATTTGGTCCTGTGGAACCAGGCCCCGATGGTCGTGATTTCCATGCTCGTGGTGGTGGAATATTTACGTCACATGAGAAAGGAATGTGTGTGAAACGTGCTATCACAAGTTATTATGAGAAGCAAAGCGTGAAAATTACTCAGTGTGGATCAGGAAGAAATCATTTCATTGGCTTAGACGATTCTGGAAGCATTTGGACATGGGATGGAGTTGGACAGGATAATAAAGGTATTAAATTGAATTTACTTAATTCCATTGGAGATTCATTAATTAATGAGACTCAATATATTGAAAAGATTCGAGCTGGTTGGAGACTGAGTAGTTGTATGATTAGAAATGTTGGAATTGCTGTATGGAATAGAAGAAATAAATTGACATTTGCGGATGATGAATTTGGGCCTTCTGATGCTAAAGCACTTATTGTGGAGAATACTTCAAACACCGATAATATTGTTGATTACATTGTTTTAGATGGATTTTTAATTTACTTAAAGAAAGATGGTTCTCTTTATAAAGTTGATTTATCAGGAGTCGATTTCAATACGGAGGATTTCATTCATCAGGGTTATACACTTGATAAATTTCAACAATACGTCGATGATCATTCCAAGCAAAGTTTGATACCGCCTAAATTCATTAGAATAAGTGGATCATTCAATAAATTCTCTGTTATTTCAAATGACGATCAAGTGCTAATAGGTGACAAGAACACTGACAATCCTATCATTATCAAGTCATTACAGCACAAATCTATCATATCTGTGGTCATGGGTGACTACCACTTCTTGGCTTTAGATAGACAAGGGAATATGTTTTCTTGGGGAAGAGAATCCCGTAAATGTGGATGTCTTGGATTAGGGAAATTAGAAGACATACTGGCCAATGGAACTGCTGTGGACAGTGGACCAGATTTGGTCGTTGAACACCCACAAAAGATTCCCATTAATGGTAAAATATTAGCCATTGCTGCAGGTGGATGGCATTCAGCTGCTTTGGTGTATTTTGGAAATGATGAAGAGTTGGAAATAAAGGATAAACAATGAAGTAGTTAGTAAGGTGAAATTGATCAATGGGTAAATCACGTGATGTTTGAAGCATGATGTAGTCTGCAAAGGAAAAAAATGATATCACGTGATGTCATATATTGATTCTGGATTGGTCTTCCTGATAAGGCAATTCGTTCTTCGTTCAATCACTTTCGCAGTGTGAGTGTGTTATCATTTGGGCAACGTCAACGTCGAACTGTTTATCTATATAGGAGAAAAATGGAATATATCCCAGTGCCCCAATTATTTACAACGACTTAAAGTACACAAGCGTTCCTACTGGTAGTTACATCCAGAGTTATTAGTGAACATACAGCCTTCATCAGTTTACCAACTTCCTTCCCACTACTTCAAACAAAAAAACACCAACACTGATACTTATAGATAATGGCTGATTTTTCAGATCTCAAACCAATACTTACAAACACGAAGAAAAGAGGCAGATACAAGACAACGAGAGATAGAACAACAAATAATACAGCAACACTGCCCAAATCTATACCTGAAATACCAGATGAATTAATCATTGGCACACAGAAACCGCGGTACAAGAAAAAGAAGCAAGAATTTTCAAGTAAGATAGCGTTAAGTAAATATATAAGCTTGACTGAGATTCAGGGAGATACAGATGAACCATTTGATGCTAGGAAGTGGGAAAAATTTATTGGTTATGTTTCTATTCGTATGGTTGCACAAGTTATTTTAATTTTTCATTGTATTATGATGATGTGGTATTTTTGGCACCATTATCGCTTTAATTTTGAAGGTGTTATGCTTGACATTCTACCAAAGATGATGCTTCCATTAAGTTTGAATTTATTTTTAGTTCATTTCTTTAATAAATGGTACTTCAGTAATAGTTACTACCGACTAAGAAACTGAGAACTGTACTCCATAACCACAGATTGGATCCGTTTGGTAATCTAGAAGTGTCACTTTTTCCTTCCAATTATTCTCACCTTTGTGTTAACCAGTAGCCATCACCAGTACTGTGCTAGTTAAAGAATACAAACGATGATGAGATTATAGACTTTTAGACGGTATGATTAAGGGATTATAGATAGCATCCATTGGATCAACCGGTTCTGAATTACTGATTTGATCAATAGAGTTCATTCAACCTTTTAAGTTGTTCCATTGTTGAGGTTCTCCATTCGTGCAACTTAAGATGCTGCTACCAAGGAGAAAGAATAACAGAGGCGTTGAATCACAATATGAACTAATGAAGTGAGCATAGTTGGCACATATGAGTACGTATTCAAGTTGTTAAGTAGAAGTAATAACAAAAGTGATACGATATAATATGCGACACACGAAAACAGACCGGACGTTCCTGTATAGTAATTGCCCGGTGTACGATATTTATCAGGGAGTAACGTAACAAGACACGTGTGGCCTGGAAAGTCACCCGCTGGATCCTTACGTATAACAGAAGAACAAGTCTTAAAACCGCCTTATAAACCTTATTGACCAGCTCTCCCTGGTGACAGACAGACACTGTAGAAATCACCAGAAAATTGAAACTCCGAGGGGGCCACTCTCCTGCGGCTCAGTTACGTGAGCGAATAAGCAAAAAATGATGTCATAGCAGAAACTGCGACAGCGCATAATAAACAAATGACGTATTTTCGACTGTATCTGGTAATTGCTTCCATAAGCATTGACATAACTTCCTCGAAACACCCAAGCATCCAAAACACAGATGCACCGGTTAGTGGAGGACCTTTGTCCTGATTACAAAGTTCTAGTCGGTAGTAAAAAAAAAGGTTAATCAGCTTGTTAGTTAGTTAGTTGTTACATATTTGTTAGCTTCTTAATGGTATTGGTTTCATATCTTGGTAGGAACTCGTCGTCTTGTCTCGCAAGAAAGAAAGCCTGGACTCTTGGCTCAGGTAAAAAATGAAACAGAGACATGTGGGAATATACTCACCTGTACACCATCTTCAACAACAACATCATCAGCTGAAAACTCTAGCACTTTAAGTTGGCACAAGAACATATCAGTAGATCATCATGAGCACATGTTACACTATCCTCGGACACTCACTTCAAAAATACACAATTAAATCACCAGTAATTCATCCAGTAATTCGGTAATTCCTCCATTCATCCATTCATCTCAACCTCCAAAACCAAAATAGTCGTGTGCTGACCACTAACACCCCTGCAAATATCTCCCGGCAAATTACGTCACCGCCAACCCTCCATATTTCCCAATTATCACCTATTGTTCTTCTTTTCTTTATCTTTCCACCCTCTGTCGTCTGTATAAAGCCTGCCTGATTCCCACTTCTGGGGGATTTTTTAGCCATTTTTATTGTGTCTTGTAAGGGTTTGATCAAAACTTCACTATCCTTCATATATATATATTTATCAGTTATCATATCTATTACGCATAATCGTCATTAATACCACATTTGTCTCATTTAATTCAAAACAATTTTCATTTTTACCAACATGAATACTGCTACTGTTGCCTCTCATAGAACTTTAAACGTTCAAAACGCTCCAACCGATGCTGAAGTTGCAAAGTCAACCGTTGCACAAAGCCCCTCTTTCCACTCTTATTTAAACAACGATGGGATAGATAGTCTGACTCCTGCTCCAAGAAAGAAAAGAGTCTCTTCTTTGTCTTTATCAGATCAATGGGGTGCTGGCTCTTTCAGCAGTTCTTTACACGGATTAACCAAATTAGATAATGGTAATTCGGGTTCCTCTGGTAGCTTGAGAAGATCTGGTTCTTCCCGAGTTAGTCTGAAGAAATCACAGTCTAAATTGTCGATGTTATCCTTCAATTCTCAAAGTAATGTGAGATATAAAAAAACGATAATTGATCATGTCAGAGTTGCATCTTATGCTTTCGCATTTGATATTGATGGTGTTATTGTGAAAGGCCCTGAAACTATTCCATATGCTAAACAAGCTTTAAAGATGTTGAATGGTGATAACCCTTATAACATCAAGGTTCCTTATATATTTGTCACTAATGGTGGTGGTAAACCCGAAAGTGCTAGAGCCAAAGACCTGAGCGAAAGATTAGAATGTGAGATTTTAGAAGAACAAGTCATTCAAGGTCATACCCCAATGAGAGACTTAGTTGAAGTTTATGATAATGTCTTGGTTGTTGGCGGTGTTGGTGATGCTTGCCGTAAAGTCGCTGAAGGTTATGGTTTCAAGAATGTGTTTATTCCTCTGGATATCATGTATTGGAATCCAAGTGTTACTCCATATTATACATTAACTGAAGAAGATAAGAAAGTTTGTAAAAAAGATGTTGATTTTTCTAAGACCAAGATTGATGCAATGTTAGTGTTTGCTGATTCTAGAAATTGGGCTGCAGATCAGCAAATCATTTTGGAATTATTAATGTCAGATGGTGGTTATATGGGTACAACTAGTTCTACCTACGATAATGCCCCAGGTTTATATTTTGCACATTCTGATTTTATTTGGGCAACAGATTACAAGTTGTCAAGATACGGTATGGGTGCTTTGCAAGTTTCCATTGCCGCTTTGTATAGAGAGCATACTGGTACAGAATTAAAAGTGACGAGATTCGGTAAACCTCAACGAGGTACATTCAACTTTGCTGAAAAAGTATTGAAAAATTGGAGAAAGGATGTTTTAGAAGAGCATGTGGAAGAACTGACTAGTGCGGCAGGTTCGGACAACTCAGGAGAAGATGATGATGATGATGACGACGACGGTTTAACGTTTGGTGCAAAGCACCCTTCATCAGCAGTTCCACCATCTACATCAGGTTCTACCTCTTCCGCAGCTGGTAGAATACTGCCTACTACTAAACCTGTCTTTGATGAAACAGATTCAGAAGATGATTCTGAGCAAGACGACGAAGGGTTAACTTTCCAAAAATTGACTAAATTGACTCTAGATTTACCTCCTGCATCCACCGTTTATTTCGTTGGCGATACTCCTGAGTCAGATATCAGATTTGCTAACTCTTATGATGAATCATGGCATTCAATTTTAGTGAAGACTGGTGTTTATCAAGAAGGTACAGTTCCGAAATACAAGCCTAAGCATACCGCTGAAAATGTCCTAGAAGCTGTTCAATATGCCATTGAAAGGGAACATGTTAAAGAGTTGAGCGAATGGAATGAGTCTGCTTTGGAATTAGTTTCTCATCCTGAGAATTTACAACCTTCTGTTGATGCTGTGCTGACCAGAACTGAAGCTATCATTGAAAATAGAAAGTAGATATAATTTTGCTTTCTGTTTTTTTTTTGTTATTAAGACATCCCGACCATAAATTAAAAGAAAATAATTCACGTGTGTTTAAACCCGTTATAAATTTTTGCTGTTTCTCTATATTATGTTGCTCATTTGAGCTTTTTTTTTGTGTTTTTTTTTGATGTTTTTAGTTTAGCTGGCTTTGCTTTAAATATATATATATAATTCTTGCGATTTTTCGTTGTCTTTGGCCAGCGTTGTTTATAGGTTCTGAAACAGATATAATAGACTTTCAAATACTATGTTTTATCTAATAAATCAAATCCCAATCTAGAATACATCGATTCTTTATCATGTGGAAACTTAGTTTAAAGCTATACTTTTTACAATTATTTTTTTAAAAACCACGTGCTTTGGGCACGTGATTTCGAACAGAACCAATTTATCCAGCTGAGCCATAACAGTAAAGCAAACTCATTCTTGAATAGATGTAACACCACTCTACAAGTTTCTGAACCTGATGGAAGTGAACTGGAAATAAGTGAAGATAGATAACCTTATACCAACAGTTATAATCTCATAAAACCCTGCTAACGATACAACACTTGAGGGAATCCTCATGGCAAGGCCCTTGTTGTATGATAAAGACAAACTAAATAACTAACTGCACTACTAGTCGCAATTGTGTTCTTTTTTCTGCTTTTTCGCCTTTTCTGGTCTAGATCCAAGATAATGAGTATAATATATAATAAAAGATTCAAATCAAAACTTAAATAGTTAACCTCACGGCTCAGATTCACATTGTACTAAACATGCGGTTAAGCAGCTACTTAGAGCCAATTGATCTGCTAAAGTTGCATTTTTTTTTCTTCCTGTCCAGATTCTGTTGCTAAATAATTTTTGCAAACAGCAAAACCCAGCACACTGTTCCATAATTGGTTATTGGAGTGTCAAGTTGATTCCCCAGCGTCCAAGGTTTGAGTCCGAGGTAAAATCTCCCTTTATCAGTTTGTATTGTCTACACAAGGAGTTTTGCTTAAACCAATTTTTTTCTCCTTCCTTTCTTCCTCGTAGGATCATGTACCATCCAATATATAAGGTCACAAGTTTATCAGAAAACGTTACTGACTGCCAATCCAGTCTGTTAGCAAGTATAAGTTTTGCTCCTTTTATTAAAAAAACAAAACAATACAAAGTTTTTTTTTCCTTTTTTTCTTACCGAATAAAAGTTCGATGAACATCTGTAATGGTTTTAATTGAGCCTAGATTTTAAGGAAAAAAACACAAGCAATTCATCAAACATAATTAATTATCTGGAAAATAAACTAGTATCTGAAGAAATCATTCTTATTGAGAAACGGGGAAGAAATTAATAGAAATCTGGTATTGGTAAGAGTGAAGCATCCATGATACGCGACCACTCAACAACATCATTAGTTTCATTTTAGTTCATCTTTTTAAAAAGCTTTTCAAAAAATAAAAAGGGTAAGAAGTCTACGAATTATCTAGAGTAGCTACTTTCGTTATACGTGTCTTTCAAATGATAAATTTTTTCAACTTTTTACATTTATTCCTCTGTAGCTTTGACTCGGTGAGTGAATCACGGAAAAACTAAAAAATTAAAAAATTAAAGCCAAAAACTTGTACCCTTTACTACGCAAATCTGGTCTATATATAACCCGTGTTCTACTCCTTTCTAGTGTCAGATTTGAATTTCCCTGGTTTAACATTGATATTCAAGGAAATATTATGCTTGATTCTTTCAGATGTGAAAAATACACACATAAAATGGAAATGATTTGACATGCCATGCCATGCCATGCACATGCCATGTGATGAATGAAAATAGCACACCCCTGCCCCACACTAGTTGCGATATTAGAGCGCGCTAATGGTGGGTAGTGCCCAAATGGCTATGTGCAATACAAGATAAACGAATCATATGTGGATTATGTAAAAATTGGAACGTTTCGGCTACCGGACGGTAATATAGTTGATTGGAATGATGAGCAACCTCGGATGAGGCATTAGTTGCGGTGGTAACAAAATACGTGTAATGGGAAACCTGGTTAGTGACAAATATAGATGGATATACGTGCTTAATTCGCTTTGAAATTGGTTATCCAGTCTCATTATTACGAGCAGCCATTTCTATTTTTGAATTTTGTTGAGAAAAGGAATGAATGAGTATAGGCAGCACAATTCCCTGCACATCGCGCGCTACCTGCAATGGCCAAAAGGAGAAATGAAAGCAGATACAGAGCCGCAGGACGATCCGTACAGTTAGCTACACACAATAAACAAGCAGAACCGCGATTCTCTTCCTAAAAAAAAAAGGTGGTGGTTGGGGATATCCCAGTGTTACTTTACAATGTTGAGACCTATGGCCAATCAACATTATGAAGCCGATATCTCATTTGAGGTTCTATCATTAATGTTAGAACCACCACTCGTAATTCTTGTCATCTTCTGTTTTTCTCCTCTGGCTCCAAACAATCATGATCATCGACGTACATATTTCAGGCAAAAGGAGGACGATCCCTGATCATAAGAACAGACTCGCCCAAGCTTGATTTATGGAAGGAGCAGCACATCACATCACAATTCTGAGGTTAAGCGGTTGCGCTAGCATCAGCCTATGCACGGTGGGTGCACACCAACATTTTCTCGTCTAGACTCTCCTACATGTCTAGCGATGCGACTCGCTTATTCCCTAGGATCACCACGCCCAGGTAGTTTAGTCTAGTCCTGTCCTGTCCTGCCATGTTATGTTTGCCTCCATCTAAGAAACGGTTCTCGGGCAACACAGCTCGACGACACAGCTTGCTCTGCAGAGAAAAGCAGGGACCGCAGTGTCCACGTTATGCCACTCCGTCTCCATCTGACAACTACCAGGCCAACGTGCGGCACACCGGAAGACCTGCAGCTTAGACCCGAATAGGAAATAGTCTGAGATTTCAGAGACTGCGAGTGCGTTTAGCAGACTTTGTGTAAACTACAGGCACCACCGCCATGGAGACTCCCCCCTAAGACAGAGATCGCAGGCAGTTCTAACCTGCTCTGACCTGGTCTAGCCTGGCCTGGCCTAATGCTTTTAAATCAAATCAGTCGATCATTTTATCCCCAGCGACCGTCTTTTTTTTTTCCGGGCTGTCATTATTTAATTTCCTCTAATGTTGTCCTCTGCATATGTATGTATCCCAAGTCGTCCCAAGTCATCAAAATTACCATCAATTCCTATTGAACTCATCCACTACTTATTTCTAGAACACATCACGATAATTCCATTCCATTCAGAAACTTACTTACTTACTTCCCCTCACACACACAATCACTTATATATGTGCATATATATATATGTATAATTATTATATTATAGACTTAGCTATACTCATGCACCATTCTCTCGCTTGTATAAAATTATAGTTCCACTTTTTTTCTTAGCTGTATTGACTATTCTTAAAGCAACCATTGCTTGAAATATTGATCTAAACATTATCATATAGCGAAAACACCATAAGCAAAATATCCTAAATCAGTTCAAATTCCAGACGCACAACATCCCAGATATATACAGCTCTAGATACTTTATCTATATCATCGCTAAGATAAACGACATTATCCGAAATTTTTGATATTGTTGCTATTCCTCGTGTTCACCTGAAAAAGAAAGTTGATTCTATCAACAAGAAAGAGAGCAGACAACACTTATAATAGGATTCATCATAATTAGTTGATTGAAGGAAGAACGATTACCCATAATTCGAACCTCCATTTGCGTCATTAAGCAACACAACTTATTATTCCCATCAAATCCGTTTATCAAAAACACGTCCAGTTTCCTAAGAGAATGACATCTTATTTAAACATCAAGAAAATGACAATCCACTCCCCAAAAAATTCTTCCAAGTCTGAATCCAATAATGAATCTATAACTCTACCTTCCATATCTAATCTAACTGCGTTCTTGAGAGCTGGCTCTACTTCTGGTTCGCTACCTGAACATCAAGCGTCTTCCTCCACAGATTCATCAACACAGAGACCACCATCCCGTAGGTATCCATCTTCCATCTCAACGGGCTCTATTGCCTCATTAACTAAATACCCATCAATTTCTCCTTCTGAGTACACTTCATCACAACAGTCAATAGTATCACGCCAAGCTCGTCCCGAAAGACTCAACAACCAAAGGACAATTGATGAACAACATACAGAAAAGAAGGACTTTCATTTACCCCCTTTATCATCAATCTTAATGTCAGGTGAAGATTCCTCTTCTGGGCTGCAACTTGCGACTGGAACTTCTTCAACATCTCAACAACAGGGATATCTCGCAAAGGAAGATACTTTATCCAGTTCAAGATCCAGAAACTTTTCTCTACCTACTACGCAAGCCTCATCCATATCAAATATAACACAACATCCAATAACTCTCAGAGAGAATATTAATAAATCAAAATCGTTCCCTGAGTACACAGGGAAAGCAAACCAAACCAATATAGACGAATCCAAACAAGAATTTTCAGAGCAGATCGAGCCTGAAAAAAGAAGAGTAATTTTTGATCCTGTTTTAGGTAAACGTTTCATTGACGATGACAAATATTCCTCAAATTTCCCATTTGGAGTCTTGCACACTGGGGCAAAGACATTCACTAGAGAGAAAAGAAAGAGAGTTGTCAGACGAAGAACCAGAACTGGATGTCTGACTTGTAGAAAGAGAAGAATCAAGTGCGATGAAAGGAAACCCTTTTGCTTTAATTGTGAGAAATCCAGGAAACTATGTGCTGGCTATGAGCAAGTTCCTTATGGTTCAAGACGTTATAGGTATATGGAACAACCAACTTCTCAACAGATTCAAACACAAGCAATTCTTCATCAAGGACCACCACCTATTTCATCATCCGGACTCCTGAATAACGACATTAGACAATCTGCTTCTCCTCATCTGGTCTCGCAACAACAACAACAACAACAACAACAACAACAACAACAACAGCAACAGGACCACGTCACGCATCACCTTTTAAGTCATGAACAGGAGCAGGAACAACGTGAACAACATCAGTTACAGTTGCAACAACAAAGCGAACAGACTCAACATCAAGATATGCCGCCACAACACCTCCAACAGTTACTCCAAGCCCGTGATTCACGAGGTATGCAATCTCAACAAAGCCCAATGTTCTCACAGCCCCCTAAACAGCTCCATAGCATAGAAATGGGACACCAAAATTCATCGCCTATCGAATTGACAGGATTACCTCCGCCACAACATATCCAACAACAACATCTTGGGCCCCATCAATATCACACTCACCACCAACAGCAACATCCTCCCTATGGTCAACCATCTCAAGTTCAGGTTCAGCATCAAGGCCCCCCTCTTCCTTCAGCACCACCTAATTTTCAATTCTACACACCTACGCAAATGCACAACAGTACCGGTTCCATTCATTATCCACCGGGATATGATCAAATGCAGATAAATATGCAACACTATCAGATGCAGCAACCTCATCTGCAACAAGCTTCACATCCTCCTCCCCCGAATCAAGTTCCTCATCATCCTCATCATCCTCATCATCCTCATCATCCTCAGATTCAAGTTCATCGTCCACCACCTCCGTCGCATTCTCAATCTTTTGAAGGGAACATGTGATTCAAAAAAGACACACATAATGTATCAAATGCTTTTATGATGTTCTCTGAGCGTGTTTGTTTATATGGAAAAGACAAACGAACACACTCAGAACACCACTTATTATGCCCATTTCTGCTCTCTATGTTCATTATCGATTACTTCAATTTAGCATTCTTCTTCGTGGTGTATGGATATCCATCCAGCTCCGTGCCATTTCAGTATGTAGCAGCAAATATGTGGACTAGTTTTATTATGCGCTGGTATAACTTATTGCATCTGTTTACGTTTTCGCTGAATTTTCTCAGGGTTCCTTTTTTTCCCTTTCTGTATTGCTCCCTTTCTAATATATCATTCTAACTCTGAATTTATTTGCACTTATTCGTTTAAAATTCATTATTACTTCCGCTATCTTTACGTTTACAGTTTTAAGACCTACTTGTGCGGTTTATCATAACAGTAGAAACAAAAAACACACTAGAATTAGACTACGCTCAATAGTACTATTACGAGGTGCATGACGCGTTGCCAGCTTTCCAAGTTTCGACTAATGTTTAATTTCCTCTTCTTCTTTGCTAGAAGCTCTGAGATAGATTTCTAAGCTTAAGTTCTCTTACTCTGAAAACAAATTACACGTTATTTAGGATACCAATAATTGGTAAATGTTAGTTTGCCAAAGCCTGCTCTTGTCCGCTGTGTGTGTGCTTCGTCTTCTTTGATTCTGCATTTTCATATCAAGAGGCACATATCCTGTATCTGAACTGATCTGAACTGATCTCAATCCCAATGCACAATCTAATCTTAAAGACAAAACCAATGTATACTTCTGTTGATTTGATTTTGCATTGTTCCCTGGACACACAACAAATTGCCTAAATAATAACAAACCACAGACGCGTCGATTAATAGCCAAATTGGCGAGTGGTCGAACGCAAACCGAAATTTCAATTCGCAAATGTATGTAACCAAATAGTGTTTTGATCTACCCTAACTTCAGTCTTCACATTTGTTTAACTATTTCACAGAGTAACATTGCAAATTCCCTCAATTTAATAACAAGAAACACACCAAATAGTTGTAAACGATTCATATTAATCTTAGAACATGAAGCTGCAACAATTGATTTCTACATTATTGTTCTTAGTAGTATCTTCGGCAACTAATGAGAAAACTTCATCTTCATCAGATACCAACATAAGAGGGGTCTCTCCTGAAGACCAGCAAAAGTACAAGCCAGACTCGGAAGGAAACTGGAGATGCTTAGCCAATCCTGAAATTCTACTCTCATTTGACAAGATCAATGATGATTACTGTGATTGTCCAGATGGCTCAGATGAACCGGGAACAGGGGCCTGTCCTAATGGTAAGCTGTACTGTGCTAACCTGGGTTACAAACCTGGTTATTTGCCTTCTTTTAAGGTAAATGACGGTGTTTGTGACTATGAACTATGCTGTGATGGATCGGATGAAGTGTCAGGTTTTTGCCCCAATAGGTGTGAAGAGTTGAATCAGCGTTGGTTGAAATTTAAAGAAGAAACAAATTCAAATATTGAGACAGGTTTAAAAATAAAGGCGAGATTGGCTAAAAATGCGTTGAAAAAGAAAACTGCTATGAAATTGGCTGTTAGCAATCTTGAAAATGAGATAAAAAAACTAGAACAAGAGCAAGAAAATTTGAAAAATCAATCAATTAAGAAATCTGAAGAAGACAATGATGATTCGTTACAATTTTTTGCTTCTATCAATTCCAAATTGAATGAATTAAATTTGAAGATTGAAAATAAACTTGTAGAATTGTCCGAGAAGGAAAAGAATCTTAACACTGTTGAAGGAATCTTAGGAAAGATGACCAATGAATATAATCATAACTTCAATGATCCTGCTGTTAAACTGGCAGCCCAATCTTTCCAAGATTATTCTGAAAACCAAGGATTAATCAATGATGAACTTGACAAAGATCATTCGTCTGAGTTTATTGCCATGTTTGAGGAACTATATTCTGATTTGAAAGAAAGTGAGGTGCGCATCTCACAGAACATTGCAACACCATGGAAGAATGCATTAGGCTTGCCAGACCTTAGAACTATATTCGAACAACTAGTGATTTCATTTTTAGGAGTTCAACCTAAAACGACATCGAACAAGATATCTACTATGGACCCGGTGGATGAAGCAGAAAACATAAGTAAGAGTTTGAAAAATTTGAATAAAGAGTTAAAAGCTACAAAGAAAGATCTAGATAAGAATTACGGACCAGATGATATCTTATTAGGTTTAGACTCACAGTGCATTTTAAACAAGATTGGAGACTACGATTACAAGCTTTGTTTCACCGATAAGATTGAACAAATCAGTAACGGACAAGTTACAAACATTGGTAAATTTGATAAAATGATATACGACGAAGATTTGAAAGGATTGAGAATGTTCTATGAAAACGGAAGCAAGTGCTGGAACGGACCAATCAGAAAAGCAGACGTTACTGTTGAATGTGGATTTGATCATCAAATAGTCGCAGTTACTGAACCTGAAAAGTGTGAGTATTCGTTCAAGATTATTTCCCCTATGGGTTGTTTCAAAGAAAGCATGATCGAATGATCAGCCTTAAACCTCTACTCGCGTAGGCGACCGGATTGAGTAACTATATTTATTTGTTTCTACAAGTATGCTGCGTTTAGTATCGATGACTTGGAAGGAAGGGCGATAGGAGACTTGCCAGTTCAGAGAACAACTTCAATATTGTATACCGAGGCACATACATACAAGTCCATGTACTAAGAAGGTGACAAGAAAAGGCAGAATCGATCGTCTTCTGTAATCCTGGCAAACGGGACCTATCCGAATCACATTCACAAAAGAGAAAAACACCGATAGGCAGAGGTCCTTGGAAATGCATATTGGGGCTGTGCTATGATTTGCAACATGCCCCATTTTTGAAACTTTTTTCGTACATAAATTGGAGGGGGGGTATCAGAAGACCTGATGATATGGTATGTTTTTGATTGATTACTCTTTCATCGATTACATCCAATACATCTAATTCAAAGTCCAAAGTGAAAGGCTATTTTTTACACAATGTCATCCCGCGCATCCCGCTCATCAACTGTGGAAACAAGCGAAATACAAACGATACTTGCAGATCCACAGGTTATAAAGCTAATCGAGTCTGAGAAATACCTCGAAACTTGGAAAAAAAATTTGTCTGAACCAACCGAGAATATACATAACTTTCAGGAGTACTTGATGTCCAAATCAGGGGAGCTTAAAAAACTCAGTAAACGGTCGAGCAAAACAAGTAAACTCTTTGCCAATCTTTTTAAATCAAGTGCATCAAGCAATCTTGCAGAATTGATTACATCAGATGATAAAACAGACGAACTCTTCGAGAGCTTTAGAGGTGATGTTCTGACCATAGCTAATCGGCTTAAGGATTACAATACAGCATTAAAAAGAGACATCGAAAGATCCTTAGGCGAAGGTTTTGAGAAGGAGCTCACTGGCCAATCTTTTGTTCGTGAAGGTAGGAAAACGGACAGAAATTATAGTGAACTTATTGAAGAATTGAAAAAATTGAAAGAAAAGGGTCACTTAGGTGGACCCAGAGAAGAGCAGTTGAAGTCAAAGATTTCCTTAGCCTACCAAAAGATGAATAATGCAAGGAAGCTGGAAGCAGAACATTCGAAACTATTAGTTGAATTTTAGTTCAGAAAACATTATTTTGTCTGTTCAATTTTACTAATTATGTGCTGTTTTTTTTTTTTCTAGTTCTAGTGATTCTAATAAATATTGTTCGAATTTAACCAAAACGTAAATGATGTATGAGAAATGATGCAAACCTTGGAATTAAAGAGAAATGAATTTTGAGCCACATACACATACAAATGTGTACGATAACTATGACAAAATAAGGAAAATAAAAAGCAAAACCTGCGGACCAACAACCAATACCTATATAACCAGATGTTATAGTATATGTCAGAGATATAGAACAAAAAGGCATATAAATAAATAAATAACTAAATTTAACAGCAACTAGTTAACAAAACCATCTGAAAAAAAAAACACAAACAACTTTACCCAATATGAATCATAACAGTCGTTATATCATCTGGTTTACCACCTACATAATCCTGTCCGGTAATTTCGCTTAGTCTTTGAGAAAATACACTTTTGAAATCAACATTCAAACTAACAGTTTTCACGTTGCTTACCAAATTCATGTTAACTTCACCAATCAACTCTTCACTGAAGTTATCATCCAAGTATAATGCAATATCGTCGCTGATAACATTGTCAATTAGGCCATCAGTGGCAAATAATACAACATCACCTGCTTCCAATTGAAATTCATAGAGATCTGATTCGTTGGGAAGGTTCATTAAGTATTTAGATCCGCTCTTTTTAGCATTCTCTAAAAAATCATCAGGAATGATGGATAATTGATAAGGAGCGTTGAAGTGATATACTTGTTCTTTAGATTCGTAAATACATTTAAATCTATCATTATTTTCCTTCTCTTTTCTAAACACCCCAAACCATGAATCACCAAGATTCAAGGCATTTAATTTTTTCTCAACTGGGTCAATTATACCAAAACTTATTGTTGTCGATCCAATTTGCACGTCTCCCTTCTCTTTCACTTTATTGAATGCTTGGTTTAAGATTTCTATTGGTTTCAAGCTAGGATTGTCTAAATATGCCTCTGTAACGTAATTAGATAATTCTCTACTAATTGCACTGGAGTCATAACCTTGTTCAGACCAACCTCCAACACCATCTAAAACACCAGCTATTAGTCCTTTATCGCTATAAGCCATTACGTAGTTGTCTTCACCAGTAACGGAATCAAATACCGTGTTTGTCTCAAGTTGTTTTTTTCTGAAATTTTGCAACAATCCACCTTCAGGCAACATATTATTATCCTTCAATCTATCCTTAGGTTCAAAGGAAACGGACATAATATATGAAGATATAGGATCTTTGAAATCTTTAACGATTGTATCACCATTTTTGAAATTTTTAAATTTATGGAACGAATCTGCACTAAAAGATCTTCTTTGGGATCTGAGTGTTTGTCTTAATGGAGATCTCAGGAGTAATAAAGAGCTTGTTAAAGCTGTTGGAGATCTTGCTATGAGGATACGATGGGAGTTGATTGTGACATTTGATATAGCTCTAGAAATAGGTGCTTTAACAATGAACATTATTATGAATGTGGGCCCTTGTTAGGCTATAGCAGTCCTTTTCTAGTCTCTTGAAAGTTTTAACAAGTGACAGAAGTAAGAAAGTCGGAACATTACATATAAATTTGACACACCTGTGATTTCTTTTTTATAGATTTCAATTTTTTTTTTCTTTTTAGCATTTTTTTACCGCTTTAGTAGAGAATAAAGCCGTAGAGGCTCGCCTACTCCAATTTTTTTTTATGTGCCATTGGTAGATTCTCTCAGGATGCAGAATTATACAGAAAAAGAAATAATAGTATAGGGACAATATATGAATAAAAAGAGTAATAGTAATAGTATATAATATAGTATAGGAATATATAAGAGGAAAATCAATCATGACTAAAAAAAAAAAACACACACACACAACAACGCACTGTTTTCGTGTTTTGGTGATAAAAGTGTATGACTTTTCGAGGTAAAAAGTATCGACAAATGGGGGCACTACATCAAAAGAGATAGTCAAATCTCTCTAAATCTATTAGATGGCAATTCTTATCTAATGTAAGGTTGATATTCCAAATTATTTTTTTCTGGATAAAAAAAACACAGAATGCACATCTTCAAGAAGGTTCTATTATTTATTTCTTGTTTCGTTCTTCAACTCCCTCTCCTCCACTCCTTGTAAGATCGCAGCTAATTACAAAATTCTTAATTGGCTTCTCCTAATTTGTCAACAGTACCTAAAATGAATTTACCAAAGTCAAATTCAGGATCGTCTAAGTTGACAGACTCAGTTGAAGCTGAAACAACCTTTGGAGGATTCAACTTCTTGTACTCAGCTTTAGCTTCAGCGATCAACTTCTCCTTCTTGGAGAAGTCAAAAGCTTCCTGTTTCTTAGCTCCAGCTGATTTTAAGACTTCAGTATGGTAAGCACCATAGATAAGACCAGCTGCTAATGCTGAATATCTGAAAACCTATATCAAGAAAGGATGAATAGTGGGCATGAATCATAGGTTAGTATCGACATCGATTTGATGAAAAAAAAAAAAAAAAAAAAAACCACTTCATGTCTATATATGACACCACCAAACAATAACTGAGAAAAGACATACGTTTAAAGTAGACATTGTGCAATTGTGTGTATTTCAAAACTATATATATAGTAAATATGAGAGTAAACGAACCCTCCACGCTACAGTTTGACTTGACCTGACTTGACAAAACTGTTTGCAACTAGCTTTTCATGGAGAATGCTCTCACTGAGAGGTCTCCGCTCCAACCAACCAGAAACGAGAGTTGTGCGAGAAAAGAGAAAAACACAGAAAAACCGGAAGGTGTGAGGAAGTGCACGTTAAAAAAAAGGGTAAACTGTGTAAGGGTGCATGGCTACTCAGTGATGTGGCGCTTATTGAAGAATAAATTAGAATAAAGGGGTAAGGTCGTAGGGACAGTTGTATAGGTATATATATGTATAGACATCATCTAGTATTACTCCTCATCTGATCTATTCACCGAAGCCAATACAAATGATTTGATCTTGTCCATGTCCTGTCTTTGTTTTTGGTCTTCTTTGACATAGTTGGCTGTAAACCTAGCGTCTTCAGGTAATGCGATATCTTTGGTATTCAGTTTCACACCAGTTCTCGTCAAGAAGGTAAACACATTCTTATCACCTTTTGTATTTGGTTCTTTACTGCCCAGGAAAAGAGAACGACTGAAAAGCTTCCCATTATTTCTTAATAATGTAGATGAGTTTGATTGCGAACCAATAGGAGGAACAGAAGTGGGAGTCAACCACGATGACGACGACGACGACGAAGCACCAGACGCCGTTGCTTTCGAAGCAGCATAACTGTCCACAACCAATCTCGAAAACTCTCTTTCAAGCTCTTTCTCAATCATCTCGTTCATCATGGCTTCTTCAGTCATTGCCTCATTTATCAAATCTTCGTCATTAACATCATAGCTTTCCAGTCTATCATCATCTGTTTCCATTGAGCCATCTTGTTCATCAACATCAACATCAACATCAACATCAACATCAACATCTTCATCAACATCAACATCTTCATCGTCATCTTCATCTTCATCTTCATCGTAATCTTCATCTTCATCGTAATCTTCATCATTATCTTCGTCATCTTCCTCCTCATCATATTCATCGTTATAATTATCTTCCTCCTCATCTCCTTCTAATTCAGCTTCCTGAATTTTATACCCTTCAACTGCTAAAGCTTCTTGCAAGTTGGAAACTGCTTCGGAATAACTATTTGCCTTCTCAAATTCATTCCCGTTTTTGATCTTAGCAAACAACGTCTGAATTTCAAAGCTCAGATCTAAAGGAATAGGCTGCTCTTTTGTCCAGATATAGTAGTCAAAAAATCTATAGAACACATCAAGCATTATTCCACTCTTTCTAGTCATTGTTTTTGTATTAAATTTATTCAATAACAAACAAACTAGATTAATTCTGAAGTAATCATGTGGCAAATCTATTTCGCATAGATAACTTCTTGAAGGGTTATTTCCAGGGTAACCAAAGCAAACAGTCTTGTATAAAAGCTGCACAATCGTATCTGATTTGAGCAATTCCAGATTACCCAACTCAGCCAAATATCTAAACTGTGCCATTCTTTGTCTATGGAATTTATAATTATTGTTCTCTAAACCAATTGAATGTTGTTCAAACAAAGCATCAATAACGAAAATAGAAAATGATTTATCAGCTTTACGAATCCTGCAGAATACAGATGCCAAATATGGAATATATTCATAATTAATTTTATCTGGTCTAGTGAAGGTTTTTCTCAATCTATTTTGAACATCTGGCTTTCTCCAATCTAATTTTAATAATAAGCTAGAAATAAGTTCCCAAGTTGTAGGGCCCAATTCTTTACGGACCAATCGAATTATAAATTCTTCATCGGTTGTTAATTCTTTTATATGGCTGTTGATAGATTTAACAGTAGGAGGATTGATAGAGAGTAAAAAAATATCAATAAGTCTTTTATCTTGAAAAGTGAAAGATCGACTTCTTTTTCTCTCTTTTAACAACTCAATCATCTTTTTTGTGTGCATTTCGAATTCAGGATGGTTTATTAATAACTTGCCACATTCTTCAAACAATAACGAAAGAATATCGATGTTATTGGACACTTCAATGTTTAATATTAGACTTCTAATCTTATGGAATAAGACATAAATTGGCACCAGTCTGAATTTAACAAGTTCACTGAAAAAAGACACATTCTTGAAATCAATCCTGTGAGTGTGAATCTGAGATCTAAAACGTTGATCCAAATAGCTTACCAAGTCTTCTCTGAAAGAACCAAAATATGGATCATTGATCTTCAAGAATCTAGCAAATGCTCTCAGCTTAGTAAGTTCTTCCGTGTCTATGAAATGTTTATATATTCTTTGTCTTGACGCTTTATTATTCACTCTAGAAGTCCAGTATTCATGTGCTATTTGGTCAACATCCTTTGCAGTATCAGCTATATCTAGCTTGCTTAAAAGATCAGTCATTATAGAACCAGCAGCACTACCAGCAATCGCATCAGGCGTGTTCTCTACGCTGCTCTGATCTTTTTTACCTGTGAATAGTAAAAACTCTTCAGGTAAAATTTGTTTCAAATCAGGAATCTCTTCGTAATATTTTCTATCCTCTTCAGAATCCCAGTATGGTGATCCTTCTCCTGTATTCTCATTGGATCGGTTGTTATTATTAACAATTGTAACTTTTGTACCAGATATCTCATCTTCTATCATTCTATCTAAATCCGGTTTGCCCACTTCGAATAGTGTACATGCATAATCGCAGTAAGAATTAAGTTTCTCAAATCTATTGCGCATCACCTCAATTTCTTCTTCAATACCTTCCACAACTTTACCCGTTTTCATTGAAATGGTATTTAATTTATCAACTTGGATTTTGATTTGCAAATGCTGAGTCTCTGTATAGAGAACCATTTTTGTTGTATATAGCATGAATAAATCTTCAAGCTTCGATCTGACTTCATCGCTTAGAAAATCATTTTCTTGTAGTATATAATGTGAGAACTTTTTAAGGAAACTAGTTGCTATTTGAGATGATCCACCAATACTCATGTCATACTTTAACACTTCCATGAGAACGTAGATAATCAATGGCTCGTCTGGACGACTCACTATAGCTCTTTTCATAAAATATGGTAGCTCACTCTTAGGCATATCGCTAGTGAATCTGAAAATATTAGTCAGATAAAATTCCATAAATAATCGAAGTAGGTTCCTTTGCCTCGTCAATCTATCCTTCTCTTCTCTTTCAGCAGCGGGATCATTGGTTGTGTCAATTCGCTTGGTTGGGTTTTCAATAGCATGAGTGAAATATAACAACAAGTAAGGTGTAAACTTGAGATTAAATCTTTGATGTAAAGCTGAAACTACCTCTATGGCAGCTTGGATGTCTTTTCCCTTTGACGCTTTACTAAGACCTTCAGATGTCGCTGATAATAATTCATGGATGTATTTCTCTAATGAAACGGTAGCCACTCCGTCAATTAGTGATTTTTCATTCTCTTTGTTTATCGAAGTTCTTATCTTTTTAATGAAAGCTGTGTTTTTTTTCAAACTGGTGTCTAATGTCTTTGTTTTAAAAACTTCAATTTCGTCCCATGCTTGAGAGTTTAAATCAAAGAGTTCTGCACGTCTCGTATCAAAATCTTCAGACATTTTTCCCGTTCTCCATATAGTCAGTCTCAATTTTCCACCAAATAATTGTTGGATTCAATTCAATTAAGTGGTAGTCTATTTGAAAACCACGGAAAAATTAACACAATAAAGCAAAAAAAGTCCTACTTATGTGACAACATGAAAAATCATTGTCTCCATAATAATCATTGCTAATTATTTTTTTTTTTTTTTTTTGAGCGATGCACCAAAAATCAATCAGGCGCATACTACAATGTTTCTCTTTTCTGTTGAACTTAGAAGAAACCTTTATCAGTGGGGATCCACATTCTTACTAAACTGTGAAAGTGGAAGTTTTAATGTGTACTCTATGAATTGACATTTCAGTCAAAGTCTAAACATACTTTCATTACTATATTAATGAATAAAATGTATTATATACAACGGTTACGCTACATCATGGATCTACATCTCTGACAAACTGAAAGCTTCAAACTCTTTCTCTGGTATATATTCTACCCTTTGGTAAACCATACATTGCTCTAACATTCTCAGTGTTTCTATCCCACACACTTCTGAAGACATGTGCACCAATTGGAGTCAAATCATTTTCTTCAACGAAGTTTCTTATTTTGAAAAGTTCTCTCTTGTAGTTCTTTGGAGCGTTAGTTAATTTTTGGCCACTATCTTGTCTGAAAACCCAAATTGCTAATCTATGATTACCTGTATTCTTTTCCGGAGTAGGTGGTAGATATTGAACAAATTCACAATCTTCATTTTGTAACATTTTTCTGGCATCAATTATAGGATCATCATTGGACAATTCAACATCCTTCAAACCCCAATGTAGAGTAGTTGAGTAACTATCAAGGGCCAAATCTGGAGTATCTGGATCAACCATTAACACCGTATACAAATCTTTGTTTGATTCTTTGAATTCTACAATCTCTAAAGCTGGTGGCTTACTAGTAGCATTTGAGGATAAAATGGTGCCTGGTTCGATCCATCTTTCAACGTTGCTATGTGGGAACTTTAGTTTAACATCGACTTGTGGATCTAAAGTTGGTAGAGTGTCTGGAATGACAGCTAGGGATTCTAATCTCTGCATAGTTAACATTCTCGCATATGATTCCCAATGTTCTTTTAAGAAATGTCTGTAAACAGGTTGAGTTCTATCTATACTATTTGTAGCATATCTAGCTCTATATATCACCTCTGGGTTGCTAACTTCTGCATCGACTAGTAGTTGTTCCCTTTGTTTGATTAAATCAGTTTTAAGTTTTTCATTATCCTGGCTTTTTGAGATTTCATTTCCAAGTGATTCAATTTGTTCGTACAATTTTGAACTTTCATTCTCTAAAAGTTGATAAGCTAAAGGATAAACCTCGTCCAATCCCAGTGGAGAATTGTACTTCATCTTACTTGATCTAGCCTTTAATGAAACTGGACCATTTGGTAAGTGAGGACTTAGTAAAGCAGTTTGCAATAATTTATTCTTGATCGCCAATGATTGCGATCTCTTGGTGAAATTTGACCATACACCTTTTGAAACAGTGGATGCCATATTGATGTATATAAGTCTACTCTTCCTTGATAAAACGAATTTAATTCAGGTCTGTTTTTGTAAAGTGGCAGCATTCAGTCCTTTCTTAAACCTTTACAAGATCAGACAAGGTCAAGTATTGTTAGCTAGCCACCCATCCATCACTCAGCGAAATTTAGAAAAATGTGAAAAATTTATGTGAGACTTTTTGGGAAACGGGCACGTAACCATTTTTAAATGGGAGTTGAATGTGACATTACTCACGTGCGTAACTACTTATAGGGGAAAACTCCATTTATACGTTGTTTTATGTTAGATAAGTGGGATTTCGATAGCAGATAATATATGGAAACACAGCAATGTTCCATCTGCAAACTTGGAATGATCATTAAATTAAGTAAAATAGTGGGAAAGAAAGCACAATTAAGGCCATTATATATATAGCGATATGCTGCGATAGCGAAGAAGAAAAGTTATTGTACATGGGTCAGCGAGAAAAGACAAAAAAGTATTCAAATAACAGCTAGTTTAGTTTAATAGATGATGGCATGATTGGAATGAAATGCTCACTGGTGGGATCAAACTGCTGATAATCTATGCAAGGGAAAATATTGGAGTCGTCAAATTTTCTTGTCGATTTCCTTCTTTTTTGCCTCTTACTAGTTGTGGTAGCTTGGTCATTGGTGTTTTCAACAAGGGTAAGGTTAATGTGACATGCCTTAGAAGTGTAATGTGTATCTGCTTCTGAAACTCGAAAGTTTGTGAACGCTTTCTCTTCACATATTGACTTAAAGTCACATGTTTGGAGGTATTCGTTGGATACCGTCAAGTCGTTTGAAGTTGAACGTTTTCCGGAAGAAAATATACGAGGGAACAAATCCGGTGTTATTGGATTTCGATGATATTGAGATTGAGATTGAGATATATTAGTTTCATCAAAAACAGATTGTTTTTGCTTATTCGACTTAGTATCGCATAGTTTCCTCAGTAGAGTGAGCATGGTAGTTATCGAACATGTGATCTTGTACTTGAGTTGACTTAATATTAACCGAAGATTCATTCCAAGACTTGTGGAAAATGGATATAGATGATGCAAACAATGTCAGGGATTTGGCGAATATATTTATTCACCAAGTTTTTCTTTGTATGAAGCTGATAATGATAAATGCTTTTTTTGGTACTTGTTGCAATGGAATATATTTTGTGTTTAGCTGTGATGCTATGGCGAATCTGTAATTTGTATGATATTGTATCGTTTGCTTGGTTATTAGGATGAGACTATTTGTTAGTCTTTATATGACTATGCGAAGAGAAGAGCAAAGAATATTCACTATTCTAATATAAATATAATATTCAAAAGTAAGCGGTGCTAGTTCACTTCTTAAAACACACGAGTAGCGAAGTGGTAATCAAAAAATCAGAAATATGGGATCTTATCTGAAAAGATGCTAGGAAATACAGGTATATCGGAATGAATCAGAGAACAGAGAACAGGAGTGTAGTTTTTAATTTCTTTTAAAATTTTCGACTAGCTTAAGTCGATGTCTAACACAGTGTCTAATACAGTATTAACTAACACTCCATCGAATGCACTACAAACATTATAGACCCATATAGACAGATATACAAATGAGATTGCAAAAGTAGAATAGAATAGACATTGCATTGGATATATATTATATACTGAGAGAAGCGTGAAATTAGATAGATTATTTAGACAAAACTCCTTTTCATTTCTCCGACAGCGTGAGTCAATATGCCCATTTGCATCTAACGCAATCTTATTGTGTCCGAAGCCTGCATCCAAGGCATTTAACGCCATTCTGTATAACAACATCCGTTGACACAATATAGGGAACAATAGCCGCACAAGACATTTGCGACAGATGCCGCGGGGAGTCAGTGATCGCCTAATCAGGTGCTGAGCCAAAGCCGTTTGGAAATTACTAGTGTTGCATTCCAGGTGAAGGAAGAGTCGTCAGTTTGGAGAGTCATATAGTTAAAACCTAGCAGCTTTTGGTGGGAGCGATGTGACATGGAATTAAGGCACGTTGTAGAACGTCTGGCTGAATTCTTCTTCTTATTGTTGTTGTTGTCGTTGTATCCATAAACTTCATTTTCTCAGCCACGTAAAAGTGACAGATAATTCTCCGCTTCTCTTCTTAATCATTTCTCATTCAGAATGTGGCGCTTGTCTAATTGGAGAAAAAAGAGAATATTGATACATAAACCTAGACCCAAAGCCAGTACTTAAGCAGCATACGTATCGACTGAATTGTGTGCTCTTGAAATAGTCGGACCCCACTGTCTTAGTTCATTCTATTATGACTCCTTTTTACGGCACGACTAATATATAAATAGTACTTGCGGCTCTCGCCTCTGTTGAAGCCATGTTTACGTAATATGTCGTAGCCAGTCCCCACGATCGCCGGCACCTCTTTTCCACAGCTGAAATGCCGTCCAACGTGCGTTCATAGAATGCTAGAACAAAGCATGCAACACTGAATTCTCCATATTACCTACCTACATATGTAAAAATCATTTTGTTTTTCATGCTAAAACTATATATGACATGAAAGAGTTTATTAAATCAATTTGGCATTATAAATGCTCCAATAAGAATAGAAACCGCCTGAAATGCTAGGTCGTCTACACAACATTCCATTTATAGCGATAAATGGTAAATTAGTAAAACAGTATAGAGTATATAATAATCAAAAAAATGACAGTAAGAACTTATCACAGGCATAGGCACAGGAACAGGAACAAAAAAAAAAATGATGCTGTAGGAACAAAATGTACTAGGTGGAATGTTATTGATAGAGATATGAAATAGAGAAAACTTTTCATAGCAGTAACCCCATTTAAACGGTTCGTTTGCTTTTTGAAGAAGAGTCTTTCGTTTTTTTAATTGTCCTTATCAGGTAAGGGTTTATAATAAAAGATTTTGAAATCGTTATCCGACTTTATTCTTTCTGGTCTGACTCCATTACCAGAGTTTGAGACAGATGATCCGACTCTCTGTTTGTGAAACCTTTTGAAATTATCTTTGCCATCATGATTAGAATCAACAGAAATGGTGGATGCTGTAGGAGACGAGTTATTGTTGTGATTATTATTAGAAGGATCAATAAACGAACCAGTGTTGGTAGTAATGAATTTGTTTGCAGTTAATGAAGCAGCTGAAGCAGCTGATGATGATGATGAATCTTGAGATACTGTAGAAGTATCAAAATTCAACTGTTGTAATTGTGGAGTAATGGTAGTTGTAGTTGAATTTGAAACATTTCTTGAAAATGTGCGGTTAGGGATGATGGGTGTACTACTGAATGGCATAGTCTGCATAGCTTCTTGCGAGGGTATTTGAGCACCAATTATCTGTAATCCAGCAGAAGGAATTGTAATTGGGGATGGCGTTGAGATTAACGAGTCTGAAGATGTATTAACATTCATTTGTGTACCAATGAATTTGGGTTGAGGGAAATGGAATTTCTGCGATAAAAAGTGTTGCTGCTGTTGTTGTTGTTGTTGTTGTTGCTGTTGTTGCTGTTGTTGCTGTTGATGCTGTTGCTGCTGTTGTTGTAACATCATCTGTTGAGCCTGAAATGCTTTAATTTGAGCATTTTGTACTTGTAGTTGATAGAATTGCAGTTGTTGTTGTTGTTGATGATGGCTCAGGTTGAAGCGTGTCTGAGACGCTGGAGCTGAGTTTGCATACATATCAGCAACAGCCATATGATGTTGCTGTTGTTGTTGTTGTTGTTGAACAGCAAGTGAATGCATTACAAAAAGTTGTGGGTTATAAGGGAATTTACCATTCACGGGACTAACCGAATCAGATGAGTCAAACGATTGTAAATGGCTTGTGAAAGGATCGAATTGAGATTGAACGGTGTCTAACTCTGATAAAGATCTCGATCTGGTTCTCTTATGACCTCTCAATGTTATAGGGTCATTAGGGGACAATCTATTTATCGCAATGTCATCTTTAGCGCCCTGAACGATCTTCAAAGTTGGCGGCTCTAATCTGCTGGAGTTGCTTGCAGAGGACTCCTCCGCTATCGTTCCAAAAAATGGCACTTTTGGTGATTCAACTATCTGAGATTGAGAGGTTTGTAAAGGTAATAATAATTGGCGTGGTTTATGAATTATCACACTATGAGGAAGGTAATTCAACTCATTATTGACTGAAAATTCCCAAATAAATGAAAATATTGGTATTTTTTTGTCGACTTTCAACTTAATAGAATCATCATCAAGATATAAAGAATGGGTAATTTTCAATGCTTGAAACTTCGATTGACTTATTATTCCATTTACATAGTCGTTTATTAAAGTTGACCAGTATTTGGAATTTAACGGTAAATTGAGCTCCATTGTTCTATTATCAGATAATAAATGGCCAGCAACTGGCTCAGTTTTCTTAATTATCAAACGATCAGAATCATAAATCCTCACATCCGATTTCAGTTGGATCAAATTTGAAAAATTTTCATCTGATATAGAAACGCTTGGAATGAGTACATCTGATACATCTAACAAGTTCTTTATGTAAGCCACCATTCTATCAGTTGCTAGATCAATGGATAACTGATTGTCTAATCTCAATGGGACTCTTGTGAAAATCAACGGATGTGTCACATTAATCTCACTGGAGTAAATTCCTTCGACACAGGCTCTCAGACTTGCATTCTTGTTTCTCAATTCATATATGTATCTTTCATCTTCGTATACTTTTAAAATGTCATCCAAGTATGCAATATATTTGAATCTTGCGTGTTCCAAATCGGGTTGAGAATGAAATCCAATTCGAACGCATTCAACGGAAATACCTTTAAATTTATTTGAAGAACCGGAAGGCTTCCTTTTAATTTTCTCCACTATTGGGAAATCTGAAGGACTATTACTAATTTCAGTACTACCTGGAGTTACCACGGACTTCTTGGCCTTTTCGTTTCTTTTTCTTAAATATAATTTTCTCTTGACATCGCCCTCTGCTAGCAAATCTCTTATAGAAACCAAAATATCCGTTTCGCCTAACTCTTTGCCTAGAATATAATGTTGGTCTTCGCGTCTCGCTTGACTAAGGCATTCGTTGACTAATTTTGGTCTATATTGGGATCCTGATTTTTCTCTTAGATAAGGGATTAGAAATTCTGTACGTGGCGCAATGGCCTCCTCCTTTTTAAATGCGGTCTTTAAAAGTGTATTATATTCTTGTAGTCCATCTTTCAATAGTCTGAATAGACGCAACCGTTGCTCGTTGGCCACAGGCGGCAGCGCATAACCATATTGTGAGCTTTCGGATTTAATATCCAATTCAGATGAAGGCTTTTCTGTTTTAATTCCTTGTTCTATTTTCACCTGCTTAGAAGAGTTAGGAGGATATGAATTATTGGTCGAAATGGTGAATGTTGGAGGAGTATCAAATGGACCACTAGAGCCCTTCTGTGGTAGATTTTTTGTTGTATTTGATGGTCTTGTCTGCAAAGGGTGTAGTTCCTGTGAATGCGGCACTGAAGGAGAGTGGATTGAAATGGTGGGACTACTGTTTAAGTACAACTGATCAGCAGTTATCTCAGGAGTCCTATCAACAGGCGTTTGATCAAGAGACTCTTGTTCTAGAATGAATTCAACCCAATCTTTAGATTCTGCATCTTCTTCATCATCAGTAGACTGAAGCAGATCACTTAGTAAATATTCTTCTTCATCGATCCGAGAAGAACCAGGGAAGCTGAATGTCTGCCCATCACTTTCATGAGGAGTCTTCTTTGTAGAATCTGGTGGAGTAGACTGTCGTTTCAATATAGATGCTGGACCCTCAAATGAGAAAGCGGTGGTGGTTTCTGAGTGTGAATGTGAATGTGAGTTCTGGTTGCCTGTCATTTTGTCTGATTCTTCTTTGTATATTGGCGTCAGTGGAAAAGCGTGTTTTGTAGACGACGATGACATTGGATTAGAATATATGACTATATTGTAGAAATGCTAAACGGACTCGTATTGATAAAAACTAAAAGTGAACAAACAAGTGGACTGGAGTGCTTTTTGGTGCACTATGACAGATATATGAATACCAACGGTTGGTTTAAGCTAGAATAGTTGAAGAAAAGACACCAGCAGTTATAAAAATGTTCTTCAATTATGATACTTTCAGCCGATTTCTAAACCTGTTGATCGGTTTTGACGAGAGAATACAGAGGTTATCACTTGAAACTCCAAAGGCTTGTTTTAAAAACCCAAGTAAACTTACTCGTAATGAAAGAAACAGATCTCTTTTTCAGTTTGTCTTTTCTAAAGGAGTGAATAGTACAAACTGACTGTGCTGATCGACTGTACCAGAGAGTGTCACCAGAAAAAGAGCAACAAATGTTTAAATTGTATGAAAGAAATGAACCTGTTAGTTAGTTATATTATCAACTCCACCAAATAATTATTCTAAGCTCACTCACTGCCTGCCTGTCTGCCCTACTTATCGCAAAATCGTACGCCAAAACTACACCACACAAGAAGCAGCCCCTGCCAATATAAACGGCCCTCCTGCCTGCGATTCACCTGAATATATCCGCGCAGAGTGTCCCCTGGACTCTCCCGCAAAGAAAGTCCTGTGCAGGAGTAACCGGGTGCCAGCAGGCGAAATCACGCTCAGCCAGCCCGTGTCTCGCTTGAAGTACAGGTGTGAGGTGTGCGTTTATTGTGCTGGTCGGGCCAGCCGCCCATCACGCGGGGCAAGACATTTTACAAACAATCCTGGCCCCATAAAAATATGTTCAAGTAAGCGCATACAATATTGCTAACGTTTGGTGACGTAAGTATCAGTCAAAGAACCCATGATAGAAGGTGAGGCTCAACGCGCACCAGATCTATATGTATCTATCTCATCTGTGCTGTGCTAGGGTTGTTTTGTGTTTCAAGATGCTCTTTAAGGAGGAGCCCCTTTTACTGAGTGTAGGAAACATCGTATTACAGCACTGGTACAGCGTAAACCGAACTAACTGTATAGCATAATAACCGGGACCTTTGAATTGTTAATGGGAAAAGGGAAACTAGCCTCAAGAACGCCAACCAATGCTCTCACCGTACGAATGCAGCAATAGCCCCCAGTTGCCGAGTGACGGCAACAAACTAAAAGCGTGTTTTGTCTAAGAGAGCAAAAATGACTGAATAAAAAAAACTAGCATACTACAATAATAGTTTATATATATATAACCACAATTATGACATATACGATTCATGTGTACCTTATTCTGAGGCTCTTACTAATCTGAAAAACCAAACCATTTTTATTGAGTTGACTACATGGTGAATGTATACCACTGCCGCCCTTGGGCACCTCTAAACCATACCTCCTATTTTTATCGGCATTCATTTATTACTAAAGTATTTCATCTATCAAAGGAAGGATGCCATATGGCTATTAATAAATCTTATAAATGTCCTGTTGCTAACATTAAATACCACCTAATAATACTGTAAACATAGTATAGCAACAAGTAAAAAAAATGTAAACATAAAAATTATATAAACCTATGCCTGAAACAGCTATTTCAAGCCTGTACAGTACATTATCACATTAAACCCAAACTAAAGAGAGATATTTAAACAAAGAGTTTATTCAAAAATCAAATCTGTCAACATAATTGTCGTCATTGGATGCTTTCGTATTGTCTGTCAAGAAACTATCAACAATCTTTCTCATCAATAGATACCCTATATAGCTAGTATCAAACCCTTGTTTCGGATTGCACTCCATATCTGACGTGATACCACCTTTTCGATACGTACGATTTCCACTGTGAATACTAGTACCAGAGTTCACTGGAACATACACTCTTCCTCTTGTTGATCCTTGCCTCATTTGTGTGTTGTGCTCGGTATCAATCTCATCAGGGTAATTATTGACTGTTGACAACGTAAAAGATAAAAGGGTAAAGATCCTTGTAAATAGCATGTAAGAGATATTGAGAATCAATCGGCCCAAATTATTCAAGATCTGATAGTTATCATTCAACATCACCAATTCTGACCAGAGGAGAACCAGGATTGGTTTGAATATGCTTGACAGTAGTAAGTTCAATATCAACAACATCAAGTCGACCATCGATATTAGCGATCTATCAAAAAACGATGGGGGTATCTGATTGGGAACTTCCAAATCTGATCTTCTGACTCCTTGCGAGCGTTGACGATGTCTCGACTTTGGTGTGGACATTGCGGCATCTCTTGCCATTAGGAATTCCCCGTTTACTCTAGAATTTGATTTCTTGTCACTGATATCATCATCATCAGAGGGTAAATTTTGATGCGTTCCGTTCATCCCGCTATACTGATCACTTTCATGAAACTTGAAGTGATTCACTAATGTCGAATCTTTGAGGTACAGTTTCAAAATCTCTAATTTAGTATCTTCATTTAAAGTGTCAAAAGTCAGTTTCAAAGTCTCTTTATCATTTATGGCTGTGATTAGTGACAAAAGAGACTGACTCAAACATTTCTTTAGATTCGTTTGATTTCCTGTCACAATGTCGTTATTCATTGAAATATTCAACAAATTTAAACCTTCCAAGATCCTCTTTATATCAATAAATTCGGTGGTAAAACTTGTTTGCTCATTAGTAGACTGGGCTGGTAAATTTATCTCAATAGTGGTGCTGTTCAAGGAGCTAGAAGAAAATTCATCAGTACTTGAGTCTTCTTCGGTAACTTCTTCTCTCTGTTCGTCATTCCTGTCGACATCTGGAGTACTAATACCGTATAGTTCTTCCAACAAGTTAGTCCGTCTCGATTCTATTACTTTGGAAGAGACCATGCCAACGGGAACGGCGTTAGACTTCCCCATTACCGAATCACAAACATTGTTTGGTATTTCGCTATCATTTTCTTGGTTTATATCACTCTCTTCTTGTTCCGGTACTGCTGTTACCAAATTCAAAAGTTGTTTTACTTCAATTCCTAAAGGAAGACGCTTATCGAGAAAGCGGATTGCGGTACTTTTGAAGTCCAGTATTTCAGAAATTGCCATGAACGAAATATCTCTCATTAGACAAATGAGTCTAATTTATATATCATTAAAAGCTAGACACAAGTAACCCGTCGAAAAAAAAAATCTATATATCTCTTTGTGTGTGTGTGTGTGTTGGGAATAAACAAGTAGAAGAGTATTACAACATGATTTTTGATAAGATCTCCTTATTCTTCTGTTCTGTTAGTTGGTTGTACAATCGTACATTGAACTTTCTTTGCACCGCCATGTTCAGAGAGCCCGGCTTTAAGTTTCAATACAACAGTGATTGAACTGGCTATTTGAATCTTGGTTAGATTCGATTCATTAGAAAGATCCTACGAACATTGCATACATATAACTTTTTAATTTTGATAGACGACTTCCCTCCTGAAGTCTCATTATAATGATATTATATCTTTATTATACATATTATTTAAAAATCCCACATCAGCACCATATCACGACCAAGAAATATTAAAGTCTGTTCGTCATCTTAATCTCTGACTCAGAATTTGGCACCTTACATAGCCATCTAGCTTACTCGCAATTACAGCTGTCGTTGGTGTTAATTTGTCGTTTTACTCTATATTATTGAAGGTCTATCTGTACCTAAAAAAAACGCTGAGTCCTGATAAATTACCCTATTTTCCCGCTTACGGAAGTACGGAGGTACACACACACCTGGAGTCACTCAACTAAAAATAGCCACTAGAGAAGAGTTCAAATAAAATACTGCTTCCTTGAACTAGGTAGGGGTAGTTTGTTGGAGAGAATCCAATGTACTCCTCTGATTAGTGTAAGATCAGACGAAGTGCCCTTTTTGCGAACTTTTCCAATCACGTTAAAGAGAGCCGCGCTCCAACAACCAATATTATTATACTACAAAGTTTAAGATTCACTATTGGTAGTCCTCTTGCTGCTACTTTAGACAACCTTTCCTTAAAAATAGAAATATATGATGGCCAATGAAAAGTTTCGACGTTTTCACGTTTAATCTATATTCACGTTTAATTCTTCTTTGAGCCCAGACTTGATACTATCTTCATGACATTTCCGCTGTTGATACTTTAGAGCATCATAGTCATCATCTGCTACCCATTTCGAGGCATTAGCAAGATCATTGGTATAAAATTTCATTTCTTCCGGTTTCAAATCGGTGTCTTGTATCTTCTGGAAATTGGCATAATAAAAACCTGGGCATTCTTTTCCTGTAAGGTAATTAGCAGAGCACATCCAGAAATAATATCCTCTAGTTTCAACTTTTTTGAACATTCTGCGTAAAATCATTTTACTTCTGCATATCGGACAAACAGTTGCTGCTTTTACTAAATTAGCTTGAAACATTCTAAAAGTCAAATTGATTCTTGTTGTCCCAGCAATAGGATGAATCGAATGAAGCGAATCTGTCAAAGATGGGACACAATGCTTATACTCTTCTTGTGTTCCAGGTAACAGAATAAGGAGAGTATTATGAGGTATGGGAATATTAAAAATCGGGTTATTATTAGTGGTACTCCCTTCTTTAGCATACAACTTCTTCAATCTGAAGACTCTCGTTGCACCTATACTAAGCGAGCAAATCAAAGGTAGTGGGCCTAATTCTGTAAGTTTATCCGAATGCCAATCTAGATTATTCTTATTTGATTCAAATAGGTTACCAACACATAAATCTGCCGTCCAATCTTTTTGTATTTGATATGGATGCTTATTCTTCATCTCTTTCAAAACTCTTTCTACCTCATCCTCCACTAAATATTTGCAAGTTCGAATGTTTGGTGAATACGTCTGATTTGAAATTTTTGGTGAATTAATGTAATGATCATCATAACCTCCGGATAAATGACTCTTGTCATAAAATAGAGTACTTCGATGTTTTGATTTGCATCGGTTTTCCGCTATATAAAACTCTTTCTCTTTGAAAACAGATTTCTTGGACAATAACTCTTTGAGCATTCCGTCGGCTAGTTCAGAAGGTAAAAAATTTCTTATGAATGCCACATTCGGTAGATGTTTCGTGATATCTTCTGCCGTATATAAAGTAATTGTCCTCGAAGTGGGTAAACTTATCTCTTTGGTTTCGTACTTTGACTTTTCAATTCTAAACCTGGTCTTTTCATTCGCAAATGCATTTAAGGATCCTTGCACAAGAATCCCAGATTTTGAACGTTTTGTGTTCGATGCAGAATCATCTGGTTCTAAACTTCCATCGTATTCCCCTTCTTTTGGCCTTTTTCTGGATATTATTGTCGTTTTGTTCTTTAAAATTGGTGGCACCTTGGACACAGGCACATCTTGAATCGCCGGTTCATTCTTGATTGGTGTACTTAGAAACTGGTCTCTCAAAATTGACTCTGTTTGCCTAACGGACCCATTGCATAGAATTAAAATTTCCAAGAGTGTCTCTCTGTCTGCGTTCGGGTACAGTGAGGACAAATAATTTAACTTGTCGTCAGTCTCCATTCAGTTTTCGGAACTGCCTGGACCCTGTTGAATTGCAATGAACTACCCTCAATGATCGAAACCGTTTACTCCACTTTATTGACGTTTGGATTGCAGAGTGTAGTCTCGTCTCTATTGCATCAAGGAAGATAGAGGATGGCAAATCACAGTCGCGCAGCCAGACGCGAAACTTAAATATGAATACGCGACTAATAATCAAAAGTTCTTATCAACTTGATTCGTGAACTACAAGAATAGAATGAATCTGAATTAATAGGATTATATTAAAAACTATAGTCTGCTAATATCACGCATACAGCAGAATGCTAAAACAAATATTCAAAATCTATGATGCCCTATTAACCAAGCTATGGAGTAAATCTAAATGCTTCTAGTCGTCCCAGAGTTCTGGTAGATGAAGTTATTGAGTTTGTATTTTTCGGAGCCGGTAGAGAGTGAATTGAATTTCGTGAAAGTGAGGTACGTCTAGTTTCATTTCTAATCGATGGTCTCTTCGTGCTTGAAAGTATAGACTGTTGTTGTAGCGAGCCGCGGTTCAAGTCTATCACTGATAGAGGATCACGTCTAGATGGTTTAAATGTAGTGGTTGACCCCTGATTTGAAGGAGATACGACTGGTGAACTAGGTTTGAATTGATATTTATTTCTCCAACCTTCCACTACAGAAGTCACTGTTTGCTTCTTTTCAATCTCTTCATCTTTTCCCAGATCTCCAAGAACATCATCAACTGGGCTTTCTTCCAAACCTTGAAAGTCAATGTATGCAGATTCATGTATTTCACCTTGGAAGTCTGCATTTTTTACAGCCTTTGAACCCATACCCATTTCATGACTCTTTTCTGCTGAAATCTGATCCGGATTACCAAAATGAAGATCACTGTCGTTGTTGTCATCATCAGGATCAGTTAAGACAAAGTCGCTAGATGCTAATTCGTCAATTATCTGTGATGATGCATTCTTTTCGTTGTTCAGTAATTCTTGGAAATCACTATCCGTGATCTTCTCGCTCTTATTCATGTAAATATTACGCGGTTTGGCAGAAAAGTCTTCCACGCCAACTTGTGTTAATTCAACCTCCAAGTTCTTGGTTGTTTCTTTAAAAAACTTACTAGCGACTTGTTCAACTTTTTCGTCTTCATTACCGAATAATAATTTTCTCTTCTTTGATATGGGCGAAAGTTTATAATCCATGGTTTTTCCAGGGTTTAATGTTCTTGTGACTTGTGGGACCGGAGCTGGAGGTGTATCAGTCATTCGTTTCATAAATTTGTCAATCGTAAACAATGCTTTTTTTCTTGAAGAGTATGATGGTGCATGTGATGGGGGTGTTCCGGTAACTTTCTTTGGAGGTGTTGGTTCTGACTTGGACCTACTTACTGTTTGTCTTCCATTACTAACGAAATTCAATGTGTTTTTCTGCACCGGTGGGAAATTCAACTTTGCTGGAAGTGTCATCGATCTCATTGGCTGAGTACTAGTATTGCAAGCAGCAAGCAGCTCTCTAGACATTAAAAGTTTCTTAGTAAACGGGTCTAGGTCTCCGTTCGCTACTTTTCTGTGTATGTCGGTGTCGAATCGTTCACCTGTACAAGAGTGCAAATAGCCCAGATCCACAGTCAAATCGTTAGTTAGAGGATTTAAATGGTCAGGTTCCTGTGTGATAGGATTGAAAACAATTTGGTGCATAAAAGCAATCGTTGCTTTTTTATATTCTTCTTCAAAACCGTCGGGAATGGATAATTTTCCATCAAATTTGATCCCCATCATAACTCTCTGGAAGTTGTTAAACCGTTTGATCAAGGAAGATGCTTTTAGTACTCCCAGACCTGCAATACCTTTGGTATAATCGCAACCGCTTAGAGTAGCCATCATTCTTAGTTGTTCGTCATTGAATGTTCCCATTGGAGATCCACGGATCTTTCCAAAATTTTCTTTCTTCACTTCAATACATTCGCCTTTGTCATTTAATTTCGTGATTAATGATTTACATCCAAATATCAGTAAGTCTGAATCCTCACTAATAATTCCGTCCACTAATCCCAATTTCTCTAAGTACACCATCTGCGAGTCAGCTTCGTAAGGTGCGACAACATAACTGATATTTCTCAGCTTTAACTCTTCTATCACCGACTTGGCCATCTCAGGAGTGACATCACAAGCTTTTTGAAAATAGCCATAAGCAGATTTGTGGTCATTACGGCTCAATGCTTCAATTGCAAATTGCTTGTATTCTGTTCTTTTAGAATCTCTTTCCTTCTCTGTAGTTCCCTTTGTTGGTAAGAAATCACCATCGAAGACCAAATATGGTGTGATACCGAAATGTACCAACATGTCCACTCGCTTCAGCACATACTTAATATATAGCTGTGTTGGTCTTCCAAGTACAACCTCCATTGAACATGCAAACACTGCTTTGTGTAACCAGGCATACGTATCGACTGCCAGCGTCTTACCTCGGTATTTCTCCAGTGTTATGTGCTCTTGTATAGACTTCAATGCAGGGAGAAGTCCAGTGACACCCATTTTGCTAGAGCAATATAATACAACTGAAAAACCCCCTAAACAACTGCTTATCGTGTTACGTTTATACAGGGCCCTTCTATCCAACTATAATTGGATATAAATCTCTCATCATAAAAAACCCAAGAACTGAAACACAATAAACAAACGCCAAAAGACTGAAGCGTGTACCAAAAAAACTGCAGCTGACATAATATCTGACAACCCCCTCGTCGTGATCTGAGTAGATTCAGCATCCACATCGTCTTGACGATTTGGTGAGTTCAGTCGTCTTTTGTTTGATCTATAACTGATGGCCACAATTCTAATATGGAAAGAAAGCTAAAACCATATTAAGAAATACTCCTCGTCAGTGAAGATTTCAGCTGGAGTCCGCTTTGCACTGTTAAAACAATGTCGTTTGGCACAGATAACCAGTACCAGGATCTGGCCAACAGCATGCAAAACCTGAACATTGACCAGCAACCACCTTCATCAAGTAATAGAAAAAAAAGAAGCAATCACGCTCATCACAACTTTACCCAAACCTTTATATCAGAGGATAAGTATCAAAATAATGATCCAGGTTTTGATCCCAACATCGCAGCTCTGAGTCCTGGCATGCAGGCTCCTCATTATGGTAATGGAGTTTTCAACGGGGACCAGGCAACAAGCATTTCAACAGCTGGGTATCCTATTCCACAAGTGAACCATACTTTGGACCATGTGCCAGTGAACAATCAGCCTAGTGTTTCTTTACCTGTTCGTCAAGAATTTAATAATTTTTCAAACCAACAATACCCTCACCAGACAATTCTGGTAGATTCTTCTCAATCAGATTTTGTGGATCCTACAACTACAGACGAACTTTCCGTCTCTTCACTCAGATACCAGTCAGATTTTAATTACAAGAACGTAGACTTTTTAACATTCCAGAATGTGTCTCCACCTCCTGCTGGTACTCAATACAAAGTTTTAGATCAAGGTAATGCCTCTCCAAAGTTTGCCAGAATGACTATGTATAGTGTTCCAAGTTCCGATAAACTAAGGGCCTCATCAAAAGTACCACTGGGTTTGATTTTGAGGCCATTTGCTCCTACAGCTGAGGATGAAAAAGAAGTTCCTCAAGTAGACTTCCGTGAATTGGGCACTGTTCCTAGATGTGGCCGTTGTCGTGCTTACATCAATCCTGCAATGCAACATACTGCTCAAAGTATGACTTGTAACATTTGTACATTTTCAACACCTGTTCCTCCTGAGTATGCCAATTCTGTTGATGCCCTTGGTGTTAGAGCTGATTATTTCGAGAGGCCCGAATTGCATTCTGGTGTCTTCGATCTCCTTGTACCTGAAAACTACAACTTGGAAAACAAGAACCCGGAGCCTTTATATCATGTCTTCCTCATTGATTTGAGTGCGCAATCTATAAACTCCAAACTACATGAAGCTACATGCTCTGCAATCAGACTGGCATTGTATAATGGAGGCGAATCTAATTTACCCAAAGGTTCCAAAATTTCTATTGTCGGTTATGACGACAAGATCCATTTTTACAATTTATCACAAGATCTGGAACAAGCAACAGTTTCAACAGTAGGTGACTTGGATGAGCCATTCTTACCTTTTTACGGCGGCTTATTTGCGGATCCAATAGAATCGTATAGTATTATTGATACAACATTAAATACCATAGAGCAGAACATTCACTATTCTGGTGCAGAACCTGCCTATGGTTCAGTGTTAGCGTTCGTTAGATTGTTGTTAGACCAAGTTGGAGGTGGTCAAGTCATTTCTGTACTTTCTAGTCTTCCGTCTTGGGGACCTGGTGCATTGAAGCCGAAATTGCCTCACAAGAGACAAGCTGTTGACTATGATAAAGACGTTTTGACTCCCGGAAATAAATTTTACCAAGATTTATTGAAGGAATACACCAAAGCCAACATTGGAGTTCACTTGTTTGTTGCTTCAACTTTCCCAGTTGATTTGATTAACTCTGGCTTGATTGCACATCAAACAAATGGTATGGTTAAAGTTTGGAATCATTTTAATATTGATAGAGATGAAACTGAGTTAGCTTATCACATTAAGAAAGCTGTCACTGATGCTACTGGTTACCAAGGCCAAATGAAGGTTCGTTGCTCTAACGGCTTGCAAGTTAACAATTATTACGGTCCATTTGCAACCAATGCTAAAAATATAGATCCAATATTACCAATAATCAATAGCGAGACATCCATCTCATGTGACTTTGTCTACGATGGTAAACTGGACCCAAAGAAAGATGCTCATTTCCAAGCTACTCTTTTATATACTTCCTCTGATGGTGTTAGAAAGGTGAGAGTCATAAACTGTATCATGTCTGTTACTGAGCGTATCGCTGATGTTTTTGCCTTTGCGGACCAAGATGCTGTCTTAAGTTTGATGATTAGAGAAACTCTTACCAGAGTGGCGACCACGAACCTTGTTGCGCTTAGAAGCTTCTTGAACGTTCAAGTTGCAGATATTAATACAATGTACAAATCGTTGGTCGGTAAGAATAACGCTATACCTGGCCAATTAGTGTTTCCACATGGATTCAGAACTTTCCCAATGTTTATATTATCAGCAATAAAGAGTAAAGCACTAAAGGAGCGAACAGGAAATCCAGATGCGAGAGTTGAAAGTTTATACAACTTAGAAAGCTTCAATACTACCAAGTTGTCTGCATATTTATATCCAATTTTGATCGGTATTCACAACTTGGACGAATCGTCATGTTTAATAAATGAGGAAACAAATAAGTTTGAAATGCCCAGAGCTAGTCCATTAACCCATACAGCCCTTGAATATGGTGGCGCATATATAATATTCAACGCTAATGTTTTGTATATGTGGTTACACTCAGATGTTAACCCTCTATTGCTTCAAGACTTATTTGGCGAACATGTCTCCTCTTTAGACAAATTAGACTCGAATTTAAGTCAGCTTCCTTTGTTAGACACCCATATTTCATTGCAAGTTAGAAACTTAATTCAATTTCTAGGAAAACATTATCTGAACATTGAATTTTTACCTGTTAGAATCTGTAGATTTAGAAAAGATCCAAATGAAACTGAATTTGTTGAACTATTATATGAAGATAAATCTGCTGATCTAACGTGGTCATATTCCGATTTTCTAAAGCACTTGCACAAACAGATCGCTAATAAGATGTCAAGCAGCTCATCAATTGGTAGCTCCTCCAAGAGTGTCGATTCGAAGGATTCTACTTCTTTCGCTCAAAGGTTCAATATATTCTGATCTCTTGGTCTGGAGTGTCTGAGTCATTTTATGAGCTTATTGTATCATCTTGCACCTGAAGCTAAATTTTAAGTTTGTATTTTTGGTTTTCTTTCTATCCTGGCTTTTTAGCACATTTATAGATCTTTTTATTGTTTCATATACAGTGTATATAATGATTTCACTTAGTTTATATTATCCGTTTGGTAAGGTCTTTTGTAGAACAAAAAAAACACAATCTATTTTCAATAACATAATGAGTAGTGTGAAGATACATTTGCGAAATCCCTGTAGAAAGGACAGCAGATATTTTAAAAACACACTAGATGGAGAAATCCTATAAGAAGATCGAAAACAAAACAAAATATAAAGCTTGCAACAAACGAAAAAAACAACTTAGAAAGGAAGGAAAAATAAAGACGATAGCTTGCACAAATCAAAAAGAATAAAAATCAGTGCTTTTAGTTGTATAAAAATTAAGACTTAAGGGACAAAAATAGCGACAGTAGAATCGCTTATAAGACTCTACCAACGGTACCACCCTCCACGATATGTTTATCGTTCTCACTGACCTGTTTCAACTGTTTTCCCAAAGTAATTTCACCTAGTAATGAACTAATAGCGTTTGTTGGAGGAGCCTCAAGAGAAACAGTTGGAACTGCACCTTGAGAAAAAGGTGGGGGAGGAGGAGGAGGAGGAGGAGGAGGAGGAGCTGGCGGAGGAACGAATTCATCAGCAGTTGAAGTACTATATGCTGGTTCGCTTGCTGGGACCTGAGGAAGATAAGAAGCTTCATTGTCTGGATTTGGAGCACTATCTGAAATCTCGTAAGTTTGAACACTAGGAGCAGCTTGTGAAGCAGATGTAGGGTGTGGAACAGCAGGATCTTCAGATGCTGCCAACGGAATAAATGGAGCAGATGGTGGAGCTGATTCATTCTGAGAAGCAGGAACAGGTCCAGCTTCGTCAGTGAGCGGATAAGCCTGAGTAGCTGGGATAGGAGGAATAAAAGGTAATGCAGTTTGTGCTTCCGTATCCGGTTGGAATAATATTTCAGCAGGTGCAACATTATTTTCTTCTATAATATTAGCTTTTGCTACTTCGACAGACGCTGTGTTTGGAATAGGAGGTGGTGTACTAAAAGTTGGTAGAGGTTTTTCCACTACAGGAGTAGAAGTGTTTGAAAGTGATTCATTCGTAGACGATCTCATACCGCCAAATAACATTGATGCCAGCTCAGCTTGCTTGGATGAAGGTGGAATATCATCAGCGTCCTCATCATCTTCCTTCTCTGAGTCTGACCAACCATCATCACTCGTAGCCTTACCACGTTGGGCGTCTCTTTGTGCTTGTAATTGATTAGCATCAAACTTTGGTTCTTGACTTTCGGCCTTAAAGAAGGGATTGTTGTTTTTCTTTGGAAGATCCACGGATACAATCGCTGCTGGGACACTTGGGGTCAAAACCGGGGATTGTTCATTATCTGCGGCAGGCATCCTAGCAAATGGATTGTTACTATTTGGGAGAGTCGAAGCTGGTACATACTCTGCCGGAGCTTTTAATTCAACAGGTTTCGAAACAGAAACCTCTGAAGCAGCTTCAGGAGCCGCAATAGTTTTTGGGCGGCCCCATAAATCATTGTCATCATCACTTGATTCGTTCTCAGCAGCCTCTTTCTTCTTCAATTCTTCCATTTCGGCTCTTAGCTTAGCCAGCCTAGCTTCCTTATCTGACTTCTTCTTCAACTTTCTTTCACGCTCCTTAGCTTCTAAAGCCTTCTTTTCAGCAATCAGTCTTCTCATCTCTTCTTCATCCTCATCAGAAGAAGAAGAACTCTCGACTAGTTCTGAACCAGGGTCTTCTGTTTCAGGTGGTGGAGAAAGAACTTGGTCCTTGGTATGTCGAGAAACGGGAGGAGGAGGGGGTTTTCTATCAACTAATTGGGAGGAAGCAACATCAGGGGTAGGAGCTGGTACTGGTACTGGTACTGGTGAAGTAACTTGGGACAAAGGAGAAGAAGCAGATATTTCAGAATTAGATACGTTCCTTCTTATGCCTAATTTAGCCAATCTTTCTTGCATCCTTTTCTCTGCTTTTTCCTTGATTTGCTTGGCTCTGTCACTTGTAGTTGAAACTGGTACTGGAGAAACCTTGGGTGGAGAGGCAGCAGTTGTTTGTGCAACAGCCACATTTAGAGATCCTGCTGGTGGCACGCTTGAAGGAGCTGCTGAAAAAGTACTATCTGGGGTGGAAGAAAGACTAGAAGAGGAATATAATTCAGAAGTAGTGGATTTAGGTATTTGAGATGCAGTTGGTGTTGGTTTTGAGGCGTTCAAGAATTCAACGAACTCTTTAACTTCTTGGTTTTTAATACCCTGACCCAGTTCCCATTTAGAGTAACCAACTTCCATACTGTTGCTGATATTTAAAGATCTTGAAATATCACGAACTAATTCACTGATTGAACTGGAAATATCTTCAATTATTAATTTTTGACTGCTGGTATCCTCGGTGATTCTTTCGATCTCTTGGTTCAATTTGAGTTCATTATCTTCAAAAGCATCGAAACTTGGAGCCTGTTTACCTGTCAAAGCAGCCATTTTGCTTTGTAATTTAGCTTTTTGTTTAGCGATTCTTTTATCGGACTCGGTAACTTCACCGTTCGGTCCACTGCCACGAACTTCGATGCCCGATGGATTCTCCCTTTGTAACTTTAATCTGAAAATTTCAATTTTGGCTTTATTGATCTCTTTGTCAGTTGCTTCAATAGATTTAACCAAATGAGGAACTTTATCAGTTAATTTGTCCAATTTTGAAGTAATTTCATGTTTAGATTGAATCATCGAACTATCATTAATAGGATTGGCATTCAATTTGGATTGAATAGCTTTAATCTTTATCTTCAATGTTTCAATTTCATTCAAACTTTGTTGCTTAGCATAATCATGGGATGTGTCTTCATCTCTGGCATCAATTGCATCCAACAAAATTTTCTTTTCGTGTATTAGTTTCTTCAAGCTTTCAATAGAAAGGTCGCCAGTTGGCGAAGAACTAGATCCGTTTTCAGTCTGTTCAGTGCTTTTTCTGCTATTTCTGTGTCTTGCATTACTAACATATCCTATATCGTTGTCGTCATTCTTAAATCTTGATCCGTCTCTAGCAAAGGATGGTGAAGATGATAATTTGGATGGCTTGCTCAAACCTGCAGCTTCGCTCTTCAACATTCCTTTCAAGTCACTCATACTTTCTTGCAAGATCTTAGATGATGGCGGAATCAACTCTGGTGGTAAATAGGTAGGCAAATCAAAGCCATTTAATCTCCGATAGACCAGATGCATGGCAACCGCAAATTCATCTTTATTCAATTTACCTCTGTTGCCTAAATCAGCCAAGGTCCAGATTTGTTCCAAATCAGATCTATTCAAGCCGGATTTACCAAAGATAGAAATTGCAACGTCACCTTCAACGAAACCCTTTCTTGCAGTATCCCATTTCTTAAAAATATTATCATAAATCAACTTTTCCTGTTTGCTGATAGCCCATGTAATATTGGAAGAGTTCGTGCCTTCCATATGAGAGGCCAAATGATGGGATTGAGTTGCAGCATTAGGCATGAAATGCGATTGCATCATATCTAAACCTGGTAGCCCACCAGTTGGAGCTGAAACAAAGCCCCATTGGCCAGGTTGTCCGGTTGGCATAGCAGTCAATCCAGTAGGTTGAGGAACCAATCCAGTTTGCTGAGGAACCAATCCTCCTGTTCTCTGTTGAAGGATTGGTTGCTGAAATCCGGTTTGTTGAGGAACCAATCCTCCTGTTCTCTGTTGCAGGATCGGTTGCTGGAACCCAGTTTGTTGAGGAGCCAATCCTCCTGTTCTTTGAGCACCGACTGGAATTAAGCCACTTGTTTGTTGAGCAGTCAGTGGACTAAAAGTTCCTGTTTTCTGGACGACTAGCGGAGCTTGAAAACCTGTAGCTTGAGGCTGTAATCCAACTGGATAACCGGTACCTTGTGCTTGAACAGAGGGTACCAAACCACTCAGTAATTGCATGTTAGATAAAGATTGTTGAGTCTGATTTTGCGCAAATGGAGTATTATTATTAGCAATGGCAGTAGAAGAAGTGGTACCATTGGATGGGGTATCCTCAACTCCAAAGTTGATGGTATCAACAAAACTGCTAACTTCATTCTTTATCTTCAACGGCAATTCTAGTGGGATTGGTTCACGTTTGATAGCAATACTGCACAAATGCAAGGCAAGAGCAAATTCAGGAAATAACAAGTGACCTGACTTGGTAGTATCAGCTAATGCCCAAATGTCAGCTAATTTAGTAGGTGTTAGTCCTGATTGAACAAGAATCTTCTTACAAGCCTGGCCATCAATAGAATTCTCACCTTTTGCAACATTGACTCTAAACAAGTGTTCAAACTTCTCTTGATCTTTAGCAGTAATAAATGATAATCTAATGTTTGGAATCTTGAGATCACGGTTCTCCTGTCCTTGTGTTTGCAAGGATTGGAAAGCAGATGTAAAGCCAGTTGGCTGAGGTAGCAATGGTTGTTGTTGCTGCTGCTGTTGTTGTTGTTGTTGTTGTTGTTGTTGTTGTTGTTGTTGTTGTTGTTGCCAACCTGTCGCTTGTGCTGCCAAGCCCATACCAAACGAGGTCTGTGGTTGGAATCCAGTTCTTTGACCAGTCAGTGGTTGAGGCTGTTGGTTCCAACCTGTAGTTTGAGTAGTCAAAGGTTGAAACTGCTGTTGTTGTTGAACTTGAGGGTTCCAACCAGTAGCTTGGCTACTCAATGCTAGTGAAGGTGGGGCTTGTTGCTGAGGTTGACTGTTCCACCCCGTAGTTTGGGGTAGCAATTGCTGAGGTTGAGAATTCCAGCCTGTTGCTTGTGGAGCTAATGGCTGGGCTTGGGCTGGTGGTTGAGAGCCAAAACCATAACCGGTTGGTTGAGATTGCAGACTTCCACCATAGAACGAAGGTTGTGGTTGTTGTTGTTGTTGTTGTTGTTGTTGTTGTGGTTGTTGGGGTTGTTGTGGTTGTTGGGGTTGTTGTGGTTGTTGCTGACTTGACCAGTTGTTCACATATCCAGTTTGTTGGGGATACATGGAATTGCCACCATATTGAGGTTGTTGATTACCATAGGGGTACATGGTGCTTGGTGGTGTTCCACTTAAGACAAAACTCGATATTTCTGATTCGCTAGTATATCTGTAAGTTATACGTTTAATGCTCTTGAATTCAATTGAATATTAAAGACTGAAAATGAAAACTTTTCGCTGCAAAACTGAGTAAGTCCTGAGTTTGTACAATAGAGTGAAAACAGACAAAAGAGAGAAGAGTAATGTTCCTAAGTGTATGTCTTTGATTCTGAAACAGAATTGAAGAAACCTGTTTAAAAACTATCTTTGGTTCCCAAACTTGGAGAATGTCCTTTAAGCAGCGACTCTTTTGTAGTATGCTTTTCCCCAAGTAAACTAAGTAAACACACACCCAACCGACCAATTGAGCTTGTTCCACTAATAAGCACTATCTCTCTTTGTGTGCGTGGTCACTATTCAGCCTTCATCAGAAACAGGATCTCGCAGCTAGGAGCAGATCTGCCATTTTCTTTCTGTGTTCGTTACCGATGAACGAGAAGAGAATATAATTATGTGGTGCAGAGGTTTTCCAATGCTAGTTTGTTTAGATGTATTTATTTAGAACCAGTTACTCAATTTCGTCATACGTGCTAACTAGGAAGAATGGTAGATAAAGCAAACAAAAGCTGTATATTAAAATTTGTCAAGTCAACACAGGAATTAAAAAGTTTTAAAAAATGACTTTTTGGGAAAAAAAATTGGTGAATGTATAATAAAAAGAGAAGTCATAATGCACCAAGGTATCGAAATTAAAAAAAAAAAAAGAATGAACTCACAGGAATCATAAAAACAAGGAAGAAATAGATAATTAAAGCAACGCAAATAGAAAAGAAAGGAAAACACCGGAGCCAAAAAAATTCTTAAAAGAAAAATAATAAAACGAATGGTCATCAAAATCCGTTAAGTTTCTCAATAAACAACAAGAATCCATCAATTAAATAGTCTTTAATGTTGAATTCCACACATTGTTGATCACCTGGAAGAGCAATACTTGCAATCTCACCATTTTTAACATTACCAACAAAAATCCTCATGTTAGCCAAGATATTCAACAATTTGAAATTCAGTTTAGAAATGGTAGGACTAGGAATAACTTGTGGTCGACTAGAAACCACTGCAGTGCCAGTTGAAGAAACTGAAGAGCCATCAGATTCTTCCTCTTCGGTGTCTTCATCTTCATCTTCATCATCATCATCAAAGTATTCCTCGTCAACATCTTCTTCCTCGTCTTCAGGAATGGCATCTTCCTCATTATTTTCAGTTTTCTGTTTATGGGTATTGATATCTGATTTGAAACCATTACTTGAATCGGTTTTCAAGTTAAGTTCTTCCAAGAAAGAAAAATTTAGTAAATTGAAGACATTGAGTAAACACACAAATTCAAATAGACCTAGTTGACCACCGGTACTGAAGCTGCTTGTAAAATTAGGCAACTTCAGTTTATTTAACCATTTGGAAAACTCTGTGAAATCACCATTGAAGTTCAACAATTGATATTTCAACACAGAACAAACTAAACCGATTCTAGCACCTTGATCAACCGAGGATTCAGCTGTTGAACTTTTCAAAACTCTAAAAGCACGGTTCATGTTGTCAATAGTTGGTTTCAGCATGAATGATAATATCAAAGAACGAAGTTGTTGCTTTTCTGAGTAGACAGAAGAGAACTTTAATGCACTGTTTACTAATTCGGTAATTTGAATTCGTAAACTTGCAATCTCTAATTGAAACTTTTCAATCTCAAGATCTTTGTCAGAAGAATCAGGCGTACTGGTGTTTGATGTTATAGATTCAATCTTAGACAAGTCATCTTCTTCATTCCCTTCAGTGAAATTTTCATGTTTCACGCTAACATCTCCAAGCTTCTTAGTAATCGCTTCTAAAGTAATCATTCTTCTCAATGCATCATTCAGTAGATTATCAGTCAATGAAATAGAAAGCAAATTGACCAAATTGTCAGAAGCCGAATGTGAACTTATCAAGGTGTCTAGTACGATATCAAAATAGGAATAATTAGACAATAAATAAGATAAGTTTTTGGCTTGAAGATCCTCATCATCATTAACAGCAACAGCAACAGATTTAGCACCTGCAGAGTTCCAGTAATGTTCGCCAAATCTATCAATGACTAACATATTGACTAACTTGACAGGTAGCCAAGTCAATTTCGAGTTTTGAACCATAGAAGCGCTCAGTTCTGAGTATCTCTTACAATACATAGCTTTTAAGAAAGAGTTGTAAGGGCTGAATTCCATATTTAATGACTTGATTAAACCGAAATGAGTTATATTTTTCGTCTCGACAGATTTCTTTATTTGGAATTCAACGTTACTTGGTTGAACAAAAGTTAGTCTACGGTAAAAACCGACTGGATCAGAAATAATCTCATATGATTTCTCAACAACTTCACTGAATGATAAAGTACTGCTTGTAGTAGAAGTGCCCAATTTTCCAGACTCATTGTTATCAACTTGAGAGAAAGCTAACAAGAAAGGAACTAGGAAGTAATAGTAAATGACAGAGAAACACATAGCTAACTTGATTAATCCGGAAAATGGTTTCATCAGTCCAGCGTTGAACGCAGTCGATGAAGAAGGTGATGAACTGAAAGCTAAGATTGGAACACTAAACAAATCTCTTCTGTTATTACTACCTCCGGAGCTTGAAAAATCATCAAATGAGGAAGCACCCAACATACAAGTCATACCGCCAAGAAGCACTTTATTCGTCAAAGAGTTGCCGTACTGCTGTGGCTGTTGTTGCTGCTGTTGTTGTAGCTGTTGTTGTTGTTGTTGTTGTTGTTGTTGTTGTTGTTGTTGTTGTTGTTGTTGTT